>PITA01003876.1:0-131744 GCA_004023965.1 Spilogale gracilis
CACGCAAGTCTGTAAAAACTCCTTCAGGCGGCGCCTGGGTGGCTCAGTTGGTTGAGCGACTGCCTTCAGCTCAGGTCATGATCCCGGAGATCCGGGATCGAGCCCCACATCGGGCTCCCTGCTCAGCGGGAAGCCTGCTTCTCCCTCTCTCACTCCCCCTGCTTGTGTTCCCTCTCTCCCTGTGTTTCTCGCTGTCAAATAAATAAAATCTTTAAAAAAAAAAAAAAAAAAAAAAACTTCCCAGGGGAGAAGGGCAGGGCGTAAAAATAGAATCCACGCCCGCTGCTTTCGAGGCGGCTGCTACGGCTCCAGGTGGCACAGCACCCGCGGGGGTGGGGGAGCCGCCGGGCAGGGGGGGAGCGCCAGGCGGGTGGGGCGGAGTGCACGCAGGGGCATCGTGCAGCAGGAAAAGAAAGAAAAATTTTTAAAAAGTCTCCTTGCCTTGCCCCAGACTCCGCTGTGTTCCCGTTTCTCCTTTTTTCTTTCTTTTTTTTTTTTTTAAGATTTTATTTATTTATTTAACAGACACAGCTAGAGAGGGAACAAAAGCAGGGGGAGTGAGAGAGGGAGAAACAGGCTTCCGGCCAAATAGGGAGCCTGATGTTGGCCTCCATCCTGGTACTCCGGGATCGTGACCTGAGCTGAAGTCAGATGTCCAATGACTGAGCCACCCAGGCATCGCATGCATGAACATTCTTAATAAAATATGACAAGTTTTATAATTCAGACATAGTCACATTGCTACGGGCACATTAAAGCAGCAGTGACTACTATTCTTCAGGAGTTTGGGGATTTAACATCTTAAATGGGTTTTAAGTGCTGATTAAGAGTTTATTGGGTTGTTTTGTTTTTTCAATTTTAATTTCAAACATGTTTTTTAAATGCACATTGTAAAGAGCATGGATAACTTGGTGGGATTTAGAGAAAATATACTCACCCATATAAATATCACAAAGATCAGAATATTAATCATTACCAGAAACCCATGAATTTCAAGATTCTGCTATAAAAATTTTCCTTTTCAGCCAAAGATAACCCCTATTCTGATTTTAACTTTCTTTGGATAGATAATAAAAGAGTCTAGGTAGAAAAATGTGTTGTTCCAATATCAAGAGATAAAGTAAAAATAACACATGGGCATATAATGTATGTGTGGGGGTGGGATAATTCAGGGACTTGACTTCAGTTTGGGAAAGTCTGAGTTCAGTATATAACATTTTTTTTAAAGATTTTTTATTTATTTGACAAAGAGAATGTGGGACTGATGTGGGACTCTATCCCGTGTCTCCGGGATCAAGACCCGAGCCAAAGGCAGCCGCTTAACCAACTGAGCCACCCAGGCGCCCCAGTATATAACATTTTTATTTTATTATTTGTAATTTATCATACAGTGAAATTAAGTTTTGGTGTATGATTCTAAGAATCACATGATCATCCTGGAGTCCTGGGATCAAGCCCCACAAAGGGCTTCCTGCTTGGAGGGAAGACTACTTCTCCCTCTCTCACTCCCCCTGCTTGTGTTCCCTCTCAAGCTGTGTTTCTGTCAAATAAATAAATAAAATATTCAAAAAAGAAACTATCAAACTTTTGTACACAGTGGTTTCGTCATATTTGCTTCATGTGTTTTAAACTTCTGCTGTTAGCTGCTTACATATTTACTGCTTATTGACTATTGTGTCTTTTTATTAATTGACCTTTTTATCATGTAATAATCTCTCTTCATCACTAGTAATATTCCTTTCTCTGAAACCTATTGTGTCTGATATTAAGATAGCCAATCAAGATTTTCATTAGAGTTTGCATAGTATATATTTTTCTATCCTTTTATTTTTATTCTACCATGTAATTACATCTGAAGTCAGTTTTCTTGCATACTACCTCTAATGGAGCCATTTTAATCCATTCTGCTACTCTTTCTGTTTTACTTGGGGTGTTTAGATTATTTTCATTTAATGTAATTTTTGATATTTTAGATTTAGGTATACAATTTTATTATTTGTTTTCTGTTTGCACTCCATATTTGTCATTTTTCATGACTTTTGAGGGATTATTTGAAATTTTTTGCATTTCATTTTAATTTTCTACATTTGTTTACTGCATCTCCTTGCATAACATTTTTGTGGTTACTCTAAGGATTATAAAATTTAAAAATATGCTTTTCACATTCTATTTAGAATCAATATTTTACAATTCCAAGCAGACTATAAAACCATTACTACAGTATAGGTCCCTTTATCCTCTCCCCTTGATGGCATCTTATCTATTACATGAATGTACATTAAAAACTCCAGGGGGTATTGCTTCACTTTTGCTTTCAACTGCTCAAAATACTCTCTATGAAACTCAAAAGAAGAAGAAGAATCTATTAGATTTACCAGATAGCAACCACTTCTGTTGTTCTGTTGTTCATTTCTGATGTTTCAGGTTTCTTTCTGGAATACTAGCCTTCTTTGTGAAGAATTTCCTTAAGCAGTTCTTTAAGAGCAGGTCTGTGGGCAATGAAATCTCTTAGTTTCTTTTATTTCACCTTTATTTCTGATGGATATTTTTGTGGAATATTGAATTCTAGGTTGGCAGTTCTTTTATCTCAGCATGTTTCTAATTCTCCTGACCCATGATTTCTGAGGTGAAATCCACAGGCATTTAAATGATTGTCCCTTTAGAGAATGTCTTTCTTTTCCTCTAGTTGTGCTCAAGGTTTTCTCCCTTAATATATATATATATATATATATATATATATATATATATATATATAATTTTTTTTTTTTTTATCTGAGACAGAGAGGGGGAGAGAACAATAGCAAGACGGAGAGCATAAGCTGGTGGAAGGACAGAGGAAGAGGGAGAAGCAGATTCCTCACTGAGCAGGGAGCCAGGTGCAGGGCTCAGTCCTGGGATCCCAAGATCATGACCTGAGCCAAAGGCAGCGACTTAACCCACTGAGCTCCCCAGGTGCCCCAAGGTTTTCTCCTATCTCTGTTTTCAATAGTTTGATTATAATGTGATGAAAAGTTTTCCTTAAAGTGCTGATTACCTGTTACACATATTTTACTTCTTATTACTTACTTTTATTGTTTTGTAGTTATTTCTTGCACAGAAATTTTGTCTTGTTAGCCGCATTTTAAATATCTGAAACGTAGGGAACAAGATTTCTTTTCTCCTTTATTTCTAACAGCGTGCAGCAAGTACTTCATAAAGCATCTCCATTGGAAATAGATTAACAGAATGCATCTTGATGGATGGGATACACTCACCAAATGCAGTGCATCAGAATGTATCTTGGCCAAGAGAGGAGCAAGGATATGCCTTTAATTGAAGGCAGGGTGAGTTTGAGAAAAATACGGAACATTAAGTCAGACAACCAAGTATCGATGGCAGGGAGAGATAGCAAAGCTTAAGTGTGAACTAAGCTGAAATAGATGTAGAACATTCCCTTTGGAATAGAGCTTTTCTTTGGCTACTAAAGGATAATTAGTCATTGCTGCAAAGATCAAAAGAACCCAAGACTTTGTGTACAAGATACTAACCAGACAACTCACTGACCACTTATGCTTCAATTTGTAAAGCATATCAAGACAAAACCACATCTCCTTAGTTATTCTCAGACATTACACTGTTACCATTACTAGCAGGGTCATCTGAGAACAGAAAAAGAAAAAAAGGAATATGTGTGTGCACATATAGAAACTAAAGCTCTGTGTTTGGTTTTTAAAATCTCTGCTACTTTAGTGGCGCCTCAGTGGCTCAGTCCTTAAGCGGCTGCCTTCGGCTCAGGTCATGATCCTGGAGTGCCCGGATGGAACCCTGCACTGGGCACCCTGCTCAGCGGGAAACCTGCTTCTCCCTCTCTCACTCCCCCTGCTTGTGTTCCCTCTAGCTGTGTTTCTCTCTGTTAAATAAATAAATAAAACCTCAAAAAATTTTAAAAAAGGTAAAGTCTCTGCTACTTTAAATGTCATAGAGGCACAGATATGCATCCATTTCCCATACCCGTGAGTATTCTGAATTGACCTAGCTTAGTATCTACTACATCTCAGTGTTATATTTTTATATGTTTATTTCATATGGTTAAGAATCACATTTCATTTTATCTTTTTAAGTTAAGCATATGGACCAGTGCCTGATGCTAAATTAATTAATATATTTATTCAACAGGTATTTATTGAGCACAAAAGAATGTTCCAGGAATTATGCTAAACATTGAGAATTTAATAGTTACAATGAGTTTGGTTGAGCTGAACTTTATTTCATAATATGTCTATACATAATGAAACAACAAATAACATGAAAGTGTAAGTTTACAAAAATATAAATCAGAGTCCTTACCCAATACTATGAAATATACTTAGATACTAAAAAATAAAATTATATAAAAATAGCATCCTCATCACTAATACTTTAGAAAAATAAGAAAATAACTGCTAGTGAACTAAGCTAAACAATTGAAAGACAATTCTTATGCATTTTTTGAGAAGCACCTATATTAAAGAGAGAAAACATACTATTTAGAAGGACAGACTCCAGAGTCAGACCACATGGTTTTGATTTCTGACTCTATTACATAGGTACCTTTAAATACTGCCATATCGAAAGAAAAACAAATTGTTTTCCTCCCTACACTATTTCCATACTCTACTCTCTCAATATTTCTGGCTACTAAATGTGTGGGGGATTTTTTTTTTTATGTCAAGCAATTCTTCAGTTCTCTTCAGACTCCAACTGATTGCCCTACAATTTATTTCAATTTTGACACCTTGTACCTGGAGTAGTATCAGATCCCATAGGTTGAAGGCTCAGTCCCACACATAGTGGATCCTCCCGTCATTCACAGCTTCCATCCAACTTGGATTCAAATTGGATTTCCGGTAACTCTCTCCTTGGGTTCCACAATTTTCCAGAACAGCTCACAGAACTCAAGATGGCTCACCAAATTCAGGTCAGTAAGCTTAGTAAGCTTACTTACTAGATTACCTATTTATTATATTATTTATCTTTTTTAAGATTTTTTTATTTGTTTGACAGAGAGAAACATAGCCAGAGAGGGAACACAAACAGGGGGAGTGAGAGAGGGAGAAGCAGGCTTCCCACCGAGCAGAGAGCCTGATGTGGGACTTGATCCCGGGTCTCCGGGATCATGAACTGAGCAGAAGGCAGTCGCTTAACCAACTGAGTCACGCAGGCACCCGGCATTTATTATAAAAGAGTAACTCGGGAACCTCCAGATGGACAAAATGCATAGGACAAGGTATGGAGGAAATGGCACTGGAAATTCCATGCCTTTTCCAGACATTTCACTTCCTAGTACTTCCACGTGTTCCCCCACTCAGAAGCACTCAGAACCCTGTCCCTCAGGATTTTTATGGAGGCTTCATTACTTAGATATAATTGATTACATCATTGGCCATTGATTAACTTAAACTTCAGAATCCTCTGTCCTCCTGGAGATTGCATAGTGGAGCTGAAAGTTTCAACCCTGAAATCCCCTAGTACTCTTGGCAGCCAGCACCCATCCTGAGGCTATCCAGGAGTTCCCAGCCACCACACACCTCCTTAGCATATAAACAGGTGACTCACTGCAGAAATATTGAGGGTTTTAGGAAATGAGTGCCAGGAAATGGGGACACACTAAATATGATCAAGAGCCAGGGTCAGAGATGAAATATATATGTATTTTTTATTATGTCACACAAAAGCTCTATTGTGCCTTAACTCTTCCATCTGTAAAATGGGGATGATGATAACAGTACTTAGCTCATAAACCTATGGTGTGTGGTGAGAGTTAAAATGCAATTTATGCAGAGTATTTAAAATAATTCCTGGCATAAACTCTCTCTGAAAATTAGCTATTTATAGTCTTTAAATCTTCATTTCTGAGTAAGTAGAAGGAAGAAAGAAAAGATGGGGAAAAGAAAATTACAGATCCTTTGTTTAAAGCCTTAATCTCAATAGAAAGAATTCAGGCTCTGGTGAAGTAAGACATCAATGTGAGATTTTGAAAAGAATTTCCTGATTGAGGGAATAGGGATTGGCCATGTGATAGAATTTTCTCCACACCATGTTGTGTAGTGACCTAACAGATTCATATAGAAGCAAGGAAGACTCTTATAAAGGAATCTGAAGAGTGCAAATGATTGTGTTTTATACATATTCAGACGCTTTCCAGGACTGGAAGCTTAACTGATGAGGGGAAAATTTCAAGGTAGGACCGTTTGAAAAGCATTCACTTTTAAGAAAAGAATCCAGTACAACAAGCTGGAATCAACCACAGAGCTTGAGGATCAGAGTAGGACAATGCCTCTGAGTATTACGTGCTCACTGTCACTTGTACCAAACTCGATTTAGCCATCGAACATAATGTATAAGATCTAGAGAAAAAAAGTAAGTTGCATATACAAACTAAGAGTTTTAAACCTCAGAATCTAGAAACTTACTATTGAAATGCTTAAAGGGAAGGACATTATTTTTCTACTTATTTAAAGGAATTAGGGGTGGAAGAGTGAGCAGTGGCCACCCCTAGACCTTCCATTAAATGGAGCTAAGGGAAATCAGCTAGGGGCAAAATATCCTAAAGCAATGGCCAGAGGGCGCTAGAAGCTGGGCATCTAGTAATGTAGGTGACACCTTTAGCCAAGCTGTTAGAATGGGGCTTCAGGGTCAAAGATGGCAGGCGTGAGGATGGTGGCCATGATAGTGTGGAGTGATCACTTAAGGTGGTTTTGGCAAATGGAATAAAGTGAAGGGAGCGTGTCCGGGAGCAACCTAGTGACAAAATGTTGGCACTAAGGGATTATGATACATCAGCACAAAAGGGAGCTAAGGTAAATTTGTAACCATTTGCAGGAAAAGGTAATAGACTTGTTCCTGAATATACTCTGGTGCTCCTGGGAGCATCTTCAGGAACCACCAAAGGGAAGGAATTTGGAGCTGTGGAGAGGGGAAGTATGCAAATTCTACCTCCACAACTATCAAAAGTTGGGTAGTTACTTTTGTTACCTGTTCCCAGAGGCTACAAAGCAAATGATGGGGGTATTTGCATTTTAGTTAGTAGATGGCTAGAAAGATTGATGTAGGGAGTCAAAGGGATGATCCAGTGCACATTTATGGAATTTCTAGCTCAGCCCTGGATAGCCTTCTGATTTGGGGAGGCCTTCTATGATCTCCTATGCCCCTCCTTGGATTCTTTCTTATCTGAAAACTTATTTTGACTTCAAGTCATCAAAGTTACTTTATTTTGTTTACAACTAAAAGTCCAAAGAAGTCAGAATGGATATTTATCAGGTATTGTGCATTTATAACCGGGACAAAGTCTTGCATCTTATTTATTTGGGGTTATTCCTCATCGTCTTAAAAGAAAAGTCTAGTCATATTTTTATTTGTTGAAAATAGCCCGCACACGAAGCAGACAGCATAGCCTAGTGCAGGAGTTAGCCAATGTTTCTGTGCAGGGCCAGGGAGTAAATATTTAAGCCTTTATAAGCCACATGATCTAGATTGTGGCTCTCAGACTCTACTGCTGTAGTGTGAAAACAATCATAGACCAAATGTAAATGTATAAACAAGCCGTGCTCCAATAAAACAGTGTTTACAAAAATAGATAGCAAGGCAAATTTGATCTGAATTTGTCTGACCCCTAGTCTAGAAGGATAGACATGGACCCTGAACGTGGAGAGACCTGTACGACCCTGGAAAAGTCACGAACTCCTTTGAGACTCGATTTCCTCATTCATAATCAGGAAACAGAGCACTTGATGGATTTCCAATGAGTATTAAATTTAAAGGGAACACACATTTTAAAATCAGCTTGGAGTTTGGTTTATACAAATGTACCATGAAATGTAAGCCTATCACATGTGAAAAGATCAATATGTGGTTTTTTTAAATTATATTATTTTCTGAAAGTCTGCAACAATATGCTCGCACTTGCTCAAGCCTTCACATTACTCCCCAAAGAACCATGTTCTTTGCTAGAAATGACCTCCAAATTACATACTTTGTCCTAACTTTAAGTGAGTAGGGCTATTGTATCTTTGTTGCCACACCCATAAAAATCTTCACAGCTTGAAAACACTCCCAGAGACACTGATTTAAAATATCGTGAGGGCAGTTTGCTGCAAGTTGTAGCTCTTCCAATACTGATTCTTTCTGATATACATTTTTATCTTTGAGGCATGAGGGAAATTGCTAAGTATTAATTTATAATGCAGTTGTGATAAAGGGGGATGTTTTAAAATATATTCACAGAGGGCTGTGCAAAGAGATACCAATTAAAAGACTACAACAGTTTTACCTTAGGAATTCAATAGATTTTTGATTGGCTATGCTGATGCCTACTTTATGCAAATTGCAAAATTTTGAGAAAAATGCAGGCAATAGGCCTGTGCTGCTGAATTGATCGTGAAATTTCTCCTGGCCACTACCATCTCTTGTAATATCAAATTGTCAATTATGTGTTCTACCCACAGTCAACGATGTCTGCTAATTACATAGCACTGTGTCGAATTCAATCAAAATAATAGGATTATACTGGAGACTGATTTTTTTTTTTTCATAACTGCATTAGCTGGTTACATACAGTTGATTAGTGAAGATACAGTTTGGTGCAGAAATTGCTACATTAACCCAGGAAGTTCTTCCTTTATTTTCCAATTCCATGAAATTGCACTTTACTCTCATCTTAAAAGATCCATGTTGTCCTTGACCGGGAGTCTTATAGCATATGAGATCCAATGAGGGCTAAAACGGTGAACAGCTAGTAACTTAGCCTCCATGGTAATCTCTTGCTATAATGTTGTACATTACTTTGATATGATTTCAAATCCACTTGTCTTTGACAAAAATAAGATTGTTTTTAAGAGTAGGGTGTCTTGATTAAAAGTGAAGTCAACTGTGATGGGATGTGGTCATCTCATCTGTTGTCATCGATAAACACTCAATAGCTCAGCTGTTGAGGGGCCCTGCTGCAGGCTTTTCAATACAAACATAGGAAGAAGCAACTGTAGTTAGGAGATAGTGAGGTCATAAATGCTGAGAGTTTGTGAGGACTGTTAGAGATTGTTCAGTCTAGGCAAGACTACACTTTTGTAAGTGTACAAGACTACACTGATGTAACTAAGTCTCCAAAGACCTCGTGATATTAGTTCCTGCCATGGTTAAGTAAACCAACTCTCCTGAACTCCAGCTTTATAAAGGTACACCTCAACTAAATTCGGACACTATTCCTTTCCTCTCCCCTTTCCTGGACCAATAATGTGACTCATCTATCATTGGTTTGGAGTGTGCTCTCTCTTTATTGGCTTACTGAGAGACTTTATCCCCTGCGCTCTAGGCTTGTGAAATTCCCACAGCAAACCACCATTAAACAAATCTCTGGCAAAGACAAAATCAGTGTCTGAACATTAATTTGCCACAACCAAACATATGATGTAGTTGCTCAGTCCTCAAGTTTCCTGTAAATGTCTCTGCCAGATTCTTCCTGGTAAGTAAACTGTTCACTCAGCTGTTTCCATTCTTATTCTAAAATCTCAAATCCAGGTGCTCTCTTTTATTTTGTTTCCTTTCAGTCCAACCTTGGTGTCTTATATCTTATCTTTTTTTCTCTAAACCCAGGCTTTGTTTTCCTCCTGACTTTCATGGTAAAATTCTGATAGCCCTCCCCTTTCAGCCATGGCAGAAAAATTAACTTACTCAGAGCAGAGTGACTTGAAAGAATGTCCCGTATTTATTCAGTACATGTGACAGTTAATGTTATAGGTCAACGTGGAAGGTAGTTTTGGATGAGAGTAACATTTAAAGTTGGTGAACTCTGAGTAAGCAAATTGTCCTCTAGAATGAGCGTGGGGTTTTTTTGAAGACAGCAAAAAGATGGGCCTCCCCAGGTAAGAGGGAAATGTCTAGCATACTGCCTTCAAACATCCTCTGCACCATCCGCTCTGCCAGCCCACACATTTTTGGGGATTTTGTGTGTGCATGTGGGAGGGGTTCAAAAGTATAAGAGACCTTTGGGTTACCGCAGTCCAACAGGGGTACATGTGAGGCTCACACAGTCTCCTAGGCCCCTGCCCACTGGAGAGGGAGGGGTTGCTGGTGGCCACACCTGCCGTGTTCTCCCAGTGTGGGCAACCCTGTGTGAGGCCGGCTCAATACCCAGACCCACCATGAGCTGACCTTACAGGGCGAACACCAGCACCACCCATGTCACAGATGCTGGCCACCTTTGGGTGGCTCCATGGCAGAGTTCTAACCCCAGTCACCCAAGGCCTGGGAGTTGATGAAGGCTCGGGACGCTTTTTTTTTTGCTCCAAGAACTCCAAGAATAAGAGAAGGGGTCTTGTGACTCTGTGACTAGGAAAGAAGCCAAGGGCTTCTGGCCAGTGCCACTGGAGGGAGGGCGAGGCAACCAGAAGCCACTGCCAAGCCAACAGCTTCCAGGCTCTGCAGACAAGTGTGGCAGGAGAGTCTGCTTATCAGGCTTGTTCCCAAAGGCCAGGAAATTTGCTCAAGAGCCTCCATAATCCTTTAAACTGATTCTGTATAATAAAGATCCTCTTATACATATTCAAATCCTCTTGGATCTCTTTCTCTGGAGAATCCTAACACAGTTAAATTACAAGTAGGTTCCTTTCCATGGAATCTACTCCTCTTAATTTGTGTAACAAGTATATACACTCAAGAGTACTGTCATTCTTGTTTTCTTATGTGTGTGTGTGTAGGTTTTTGTGCATTTTGTTTTTGTTTTGTTTGTTGTTGTTTGTAGATAGAGAAACTGAAATACACATTGGGTATCTGGGAAGTACAGTTTATAAGCTTTGGAGTTAGAATATGAAGACAGTCATTCTTCCTCCAAATATGTCAATCCCATAAGGCAGATGTTATTTTCCACGTTTTATAAATCAAAAAGTTGAAGACTGGAGTGATAAAAGATAACATGACAATCATCAAATGGTAACTAGAAAAACAATGCTCTCTAATTTCAGACTTCAGATTAATAACTGAAATTGCTAATTACAAATAAAAATGTAGAGTCTGAGCAAGTACACCAACTTTTATATGTTGTTCAGTAAAAAATGTTAGGTTCATTGCTCAGAACATTGCATATATACATATGTGTGTGTGTATATATATATATATATATATATATAATTCTGATAATAATGTAAAATATAAATAAAATGATTTATTGGCAGGTAAACTTCAGAAGCATTAACATCCCAATGAGAAACCAGCATTGTATCCATTTATAATTTCTATTGAGATGCATTGTAACCTAGGTTTACATTAGAGAAGTCAGTATCTATCAGCAATATCTTCTGAATGTCTCAATTGTCACACTTCTGAGATTTAGGTGAAAGCAAATTATTCAGAAATCATTTTCCTTACAGCTTCCTACTATTCTTTGTGGAAACTTTTTTTTTTTTTTTTTTTTTTTTTTTAAGAGAGAGAGCAAGATCACATGTACTTGAGCAGGAGGTGGGGAAGAAGAGAGAGAAGCAGACTCTGAGCTCATCCTCATCACAGACCCAAAAGGGTTTGATCTCATGATCCTGCATTACTTGAGCTGAAATCCAGTTGGATATTTAACTAACTGAGCCACCCAGGTGCCCAGATAGAAACATTCTTCCACCTTTTGTGTTCATCTGGTTTGTGTTTGGAAATGTCACTATCTAATGGAATGAGAGAGCTGCTCAAGGAGAGTAGATTTCTAGTAATCTTCAGAATTGTGTTCTTAAGCTGGTGTCCAGTGACAAGATGCTAGTACCCTGTGTCTGGGCCCAGAGGCTAGATAATAAAATGTGTTGAGTAGATGCCATGAGTGAATTGTGTCCCCTCACAAAGGATATGGAAATCCTCCTACCCCTTACTACCTCAGAATGTAAACTTGTTCTTTACAGTTTCCTTGTAGAGGCAATCAATTTAAAATAAAGGTATTAGGGTGAGCTCCAATCCAGTAGGAGTCTGTTTCCATAAAAAAAGACACGAGAATGCCATATGCACATGGAAGATTGGTAGGCTACATCTACAGGACAAGGACCCCCAAAGATTACCAGTGAATTTCCTAGGAAGAGGAAAGGCAGGATTGCTCTGCAGGTTTTGGAGGGAGCTGGGCCCTGCTGACACCTTGATTTCAGACTTTCAGCCTCCAGAACCCTGAGACAACGAATGTACGCTATTTTAATTCACATAGTTTGTGCTACTTTGTTAAAGGCAGCCCTAGGAAGTCAATACAGGGGGCAAATATTTCTTTCCAGAGAAAGGGGGTCATGCCATGAGTCAGATACTTCCAGGGGTGCATGATCCAAAAAGAATGAGGAAGCTCAGTTTTATGAGTG
Organism: Spilogale gracilis; assembly: GCA_004023965.1. Taxonomy (NCBI): domain Eukaryota; kingdom Metazoa; phylum Chordata; class Mammalia; order Carnivora; family Mephitidae; genus Spilogale; species Spilogale gracilis. Next base: position 12,327 of record PITA01003876.1, read on the forward strand.
TCCTGGAGAGCTGCCTACTCACATATTTCAACCATGACATTTTTATGTTAGCAAGTCTTTCTGAGGCTTTAGTCCAATTATCTCAGTCTATCTGTAAGGGCTAAGTTGTTTGTGCCAATTACAAATAATTAATCTTATAATAAGCACTTTTTATAAGTTATAGAAAGCAGCAGGCCTCTGAATAGTATTGCAAATATTTAACAATTAAGCCAGTTGTTTTATGTAGATTATACAATTAACACATATTCATGTTAGAAAATTGGTAAAAAAATATTAAAAAAGAAAAATTAAAAACCATTGTCAATAGAGCTCTTAACCACTATTTACATATTTAAATCTTGAATTATTTTCTTTGCTATAGGGCTAGTTTCTTTTATTCAACAAAACCATCCTGCTGGGGTTGGTTCTCTGCAAAAAAAATGGTTCTAATAGAGAAGCCTGGCTCCTTAGGGGACTCTAGGCTGGGGCACTCTGGTCCCTTGGCCTAGGGAAGGATGGAGTGAATGGGGCCAGTAGGATGCTCAAGGGATTATGCAGATAAGAGAAACAAAGGAATTTTAAGAAGTGCTGGATGTGAGAAAGATGGAGAGAGAAAGAGAGAGAGAGGTATAACAAAACATTTATAGACTTTTTTCCCATGCCATGGATGGTGTGATATTTTGGACCTCTTCTTCTCCTCCTCCTCCTCCTCCTTCTTCTTCCTCTTCTTCTTCTTCTCCTTCTTCTTCCTCTTCTTCTTCTTCTCCTTCTTCTTTTTCTTCTTCTTCTTCTTCTTCTTCTCCTCCTCCTCCTCCTCCTCCTCCTCCTCTTTCTTCTTCTTCTTCTTCTTCTTCTTCTTCTTCTTCTTCTTCTTCTTCTTCTTCTTCTTCTTCTTCAGATTTATTTATTTGTTTGTTTGTTTGTTTGTTTAAAAGCGAGAGTGAGTGAGAGGGCACAAGCCAGGGGAGAGGCAGACTCTCCATTGAGCAGAGAGCCCAGTGGGAGACTTGATCCCAGGACCCTTAGATCATGACCTGAAATGAAGGCAGACACTTAATTGACTGAGCCACCCAAACGCCCTATTTTATTAGGACCTCTTTCTTTCTTTCTTTCTTTCTTTCTTTCTTTCTTTCTTTCTTTCTTTCTTTCTTTCTCTCTTTCTTTCTTTCTTAAGATTTTATTTATTTCTTTGACAGAAAGAAACACAGCTAGAGAGGGAACACACACAGGGGAACTAAGAGATAGAGAAGCAGGCCTACTGCAGAGCAGGAAGCCTGATGTGGGGCTTGATACTGGGACTCCGGGATCATGACCTGAGCTGAAGGCAGATGCTTAACCAACGAGCCACCCAGGTGCCCCATATTTTGGACCACTTCTTAAGGAAACTATAGTAAAGACCACTTTTTACACATGCATGCCCCTATTTCTGCCTGTTTACTTAAAATAATTGCCTAAAAGGGGATCCACTAAGTTGAATATATTAACATCTTTATGTGCTTGATACCTGTTTTCAAGCCGATTTCCAGGAGGATTATTCCAAATTACACACTAGCCTGTGAAAAACTGCTGTTTCTACAGTGCTTCAATCAGCTTTAAGAATTGTCTTTTCTTCAATGTGTTCCAATTAAAGGAGGCAAAAAATAAAATTTCATTGCGTGATTTTTCATTCTTAATTATTAGTACCACAGAATCTTTTATTCTTGCTAGCCATTTTTACTTATTTAATGAGAAGTGTTTGTTCACTTTCCTTTCTCATTTACTCTCTTGGTCTACAATATTTTTTTCTTCCTGTGTCACATTTCTTGAAAGTAGAGAAGAAAGCATCCCATGCAATAATCGAACCTATGGAAATGAGTGTGGACAATATCACTCCGTTTGGTTTCCACTCCTTGAAGAAGAAACGACATGTGTGTGTCTTCGCTGGCATCACCTATATGCATGACCACATCTGTAGGCTTCTAAGTAGGTCTCTATTTTGTTGTTATTTTGGCTAGCAAGTTTACTACATGCATTGCTCTGTAGCTTGCTTTTTAAGCTTGATGTTGCAGATTGAAACGTCTTAGGTTAGTTACTATGAACATGTCTTTCTTTTTAAAAGAAATGTTACGTTATTTCATGAAATTAATATACTAAAATGTTCAAATCACTTCTCTCCTCATGGATAGTCAAAGTAGTTCCAGTTTATGCATTCGTCTGTTTGTTGTCATAGTACAAAATTCTGAAAGAAACCAAATTCACATGTCCACATGTACATATAACATACTTTCACATACATGCATGTGCGGACATAGCTTCACGCACTGGTACTATTTGGTTCTGTAGCAGGAATTCCCTCAAATATCAGCTCTAGATAAAGATGGGAACCCATCTCATCCAAAAGCCTAGTTAAGGTGGCCATAGAAAGCCCCAGAGACCATATCCACTCCTGTACACAAATGGTAAGATATTTTATACATTTGCAGAAATGTGGGCATTTTTTATACTCACTAAAATTCACTACTGATGCTCCACAAGAAAACTTTTAAAAGGCTAAATTGTTCAGTTGAAAAATGATATGGACTTTAGTATCCTGCTAGGCTGTTGGTATCTGGCATAAAGGATCTCTCATCTTTTGAGATAAGCAGTTCAAACACACAAGTGGGAGGAAGGAGGACAGAAGGAATTCAAGTTTCTTTTAGTTTGGGGAAGTCTAGAGTTTTGGCCTTCCTTAGCACTTTGATATACTGCAAAGTGAAGTGAATAAACAGTCTATTGAAAGTTAATTCCATCTGCATTTATTTAGAATTTAAATTACAGTGACAGGCAAGCTTCCCAATTAGAGAAATGCACTTCTGATCAGAGGATAAAAGAAGGGCAGTATTTTAAATGTTGATTTTAAATTAAGTCAATCTAGCTATAGCCTGAGTATTTTGAACTTGAACAACTTTAAACATTGGAAGTGGCCATTGAGAGAAAATATTGTTGGTGTCTCAGAGCAAATCTAAATGGAAGGAAGGAGCCCAACCTCACCGCACCGCTGAATCATTCACCCTTGAGTGCCTCTGGTCTGCCTTTCTTACCTAAAATTGTGTTTCTGCCATCAGCTGGGTATCTTGTGCAAATACATCTGAGCCAAAAATCTGATTTGGTAATAATGGGGGATACCCAGAATGCATATTTTCAAAAACCTTCTCAGACTGTTGTAATGGGCAATTCTGAATTAAGAACAACGACTGAAGATGTATTTTCAGAAGGAAGTTTTCTGAATTATCTGAATCAAAATCATCCAAGAGATGTGTTAAAAATATAAACTTCCAGATTTGTGTTCAATATGAAATGAATGAGGCTTGAGAGTCAGCACTTTTTACAAGCCCCGAAGGTTGTTCTATACACCGAGGTTTCTGAAATACTGGACTTCACAAGCCAAGAATAGCACTCAAGGAACTTGTGTTCATTGTTCCCAACCAACTGCAAATGAGTTAAGTTTTAGTCATAAAGGCACTACCAAGTGCAAACACTGGTTGTAAGATTTTACTGCCTGATATATTCAAAGTCAAGAAGAGGTACATTTTCAAAGAAAATGCTGATTGAACATGGCTGGGGGTACCAGTTTCTCCTAATGGGTGACTTTTCTGCGAGTGGTCCAGCTGTGTTAATTTTAAGTCCAACAGCATAGCCACTTGGCATCTTGGTTAAAATTCCTCCTACTCCCAGTGCAACCAAAGCTAGGGAAAGTAAATTCAAGGGATTAATTTAAATGGTTTCAGAGGAAGTATTTATCATAAGATATGTTTCTCTTATAAAACCCAAAGGCATGCAGGAAAGCCAAAACTGAAGAGAGAATTTGAAGGAAAATTGGAAAGTCCACCTGGTCTCTGATTGCCTGCTCCTTTCTGCCCTCCACTTTACTTGTTCTTTATGCAGATTGGGCTCTTCTTCAAGTACATGCTGAAGTTGGCCATCTAACAGTCTCCAGTTTTTGGTCCTTTGTATAGCTCTCTGGTTCCCAGGGAGAGAGAGTCCTTTAGGGGCAGTATGAGTAAAGATTCAACTCTTGGTCTAATCAAATGTGTAGGAAGACTAGATGAGAAACACAACTACTGGGGCCACTCTTGGCCATTCCCAAAGCTTGGGGGTTTGGTTGGATTTCTGAACTAGAGATTTGGAGGCAAGAAGAAATATGTGGTGAAGACCCAAAACGGTGTGGTCAAACTGAACACAAATTTACAACTATGTATACATACACACACAATTACTGCATAAATAACATAGATATGGTCTTGTTCTTTCAAAAATGTCTGGACCTAGGGATTTCAAACCTTCTTTGCCATATGCCTAGAAGGCTAGATAGTGATATCAGGCCCATTGTTTATGGTTCATGTTGTGATTTTATTTGTGATTTCTTTCTTGACCTAAAAAAAAAAAAAAAAATGTTCAACAAGTACAATTAATATAAATTGCCCAGTTTGTAAAGTAATTTGTTGAATGACATGGTTAAAGAAGATCCCATTTTTTTTTTTTTTAAGATTTTATTTATTTGACAGAGAGAAACACAAACAGAGAGGGAACACAAGCAGGAGGAGTGAGAGAGGGAGAAGCAGGCTTCCTGCCGAGCAGGGAACCCGATGTGGGGCTCGATCCCAGGTCTCCGGGATTATGACCTGAGCCGAAGGCAGTCGCTTAACCAACTGAGCCACCCAGGCGCTCCAAGATCCCATTTTTTTTAAAGATTTTATTTATTTATTTGACAGAGAGAGAGATCACAAACAGGCAGACAGGCAGGCAGAGAAAGAGGGGGAAGCAGGCTCCCTGCTGAGCAGAGAGCCGATGCGGGCCTTGATCCCAGGACCCTGAGATCAAGACTTGAGCCAAAGGCAGAGGCTTAAACCTCTGAGCCACCCAGGCTACCCCAAGATCCCAAATTTTATTTGATACACTTTATACCTGCTTAAGTTTTTTTTGTTTTGTTTTGTTTTTGTTTTTGTTTTGTTTTACCACAAGATATTCTCTGTAGCTGCAATGCTGGCATTATCATTACTTTCTTGATGTCTGACTGGTGGTAGGTTGAGTCATTATGTGCTTTACTTGGTTTCTCAATGAATCCTTGGAGCTTGCCTGCCTTTCCTTCTCATTCAGTGCAACTCAGAGAGTCCACTTGGAGCATTCTAGAATGTTCTCACGGACATCCTGCTCACTCCACGTAACTTCCAAGACTCATCTTTGCCTTTTTAAAGGATTTTAATTCTCATTAACCATGGCCCTATAATCACACTTCCTAGCCCTCCCAGTCTTCTAGGATAGTTATTTTTAAACTTTATAAATAACCTGGAGAATATTATGAACATAAATTCAGACACTCTGGAGAGATGTCTGGTAGTCTGTATTTCTTTTTTCTTTTCTTCTTTCTTTCTTTCTTTTTTTTTTTTCTTTTTAAAATTTTATTTATTTGACAGAGAGAAGCACAGCCAGAGAGGGATCATGAGCAGGGGGAGTGAGAGAGGGAGAAGCAGGCTTCCCGCCAAGCAGAGTGATGGATGTGGGACTCGATCCCAGGACTCCCGGATCATGACCTGAGCTGAAGGCAGAGGCTTAACCACTGAGCCACCCAGGTGCCCCACAGTCTGCATTCCTAACAAGCGCCCAGGTAATGAACTTGCTGCTCCATGGACTACATACAATTTTGAATAGCAAAGTTTTAGGGTCTCTTACAAATTTAGCTGTTTTCTTCAGATTAAAGAAACATCTCATAGTCTATATAACTTTTCTTTGGGAATAGAGCAACAAAGCCAAAGTGCTGGCAGTGTCAATCCAAGTCACTGAATTCCTTTGCCCCTATCCCTCTGACACACCAGTGAATCCTACAGTTTCTTCTCTTAACGCACTGTGTTGAATTTTTTATACTACCTCATCCCCAAGCCATTTTTCTTAATTAGTGGGAAGAAATAGCTTCTTCAAATTGTATTACTGGGAAGTTTCTGACCTTTCAAGAAAATAATTTGATTTCTGGATTTTCTGCATATCTTCCTTTCAGTTATTTGGGACTAAAGGGCTTTGAATGTGTGGTTGTGTGTAGAACACAGACCACCTCTGACTGGCAAAGGGGCATCCCAGTGATGAAATTCTTCTCACTCCAACCACTTTATGAACTTTACTGCTGCACAAACAGATGACACATGGCATTCAGCAAAGAAGTGGGATTCTCAGCTACAGTGTTGAGACACCCTGCATATCAAAGGGAAATGTTAGGTGCGCTCGGATTGATTTGCTAGCACTAGAGGTAAAAGGCACCAAACTTTACAAGTAGTTTATTTTTAAATCCACTGTTAAATCAGAGGAGTCTAGTTTAGGATTCTGACCTTATGGTGATGTGATGCTAATTCTTACACTCATTTGTTTTCTAACAGCATTTTTTTTTTTTTTTTTTTTTTTTTAGCATTTAGTGAAAGTGGAATCTTGTCCTGGAGTCTGGGATCATGAATATAGGACTATCATCACTTTGTCTTTCTGTTGCAGAAGAGTAAATATGACTGGTGTTCCACCAGTGCCAAGCAGGTTTATTTTCTCCACTAAAATTTCTAATTATTTAAGCTCTGTTTGGAAAATCTGTTAACCCACATTAGCTTATATAGACCACAAAAGAAAGTAGTTTATTTACCTCTAAAAATATATCCTTCCTACTTTAGGGACAGTTTCTTTAATTTGAGCTTGCTATGTCTAGCCATAACTCACCCCCATCATGTTGACCTTCTCTACTCAGTAGGATCAATCTATGATCTTCTGCTTTATGTCAGGCTCTGCTCCAATCTGAGCTCAACCCCAGGACAACTCTTTCCTTCTTTTTCACTCTATTAAACCACTTTGATCACCTCCATTACTGAATTTATAAAGTCCTTTTAACCAATATTTCCCAGCAGATGCTCGATTGTTCTCTATTTGTCCTTTATTTGCTAATCTTATTTTTCCAAATAGATTATAAGTACCCTGAGGATATAATCAGGTAATGGATTTGTTCTCTAATGTGCTAGGCTCAGAATTAAATCATGCTAGAAAATCCATAGCTTTTCATTTATTGTATGAATATCAAATGATATTGGAATCCTATATTTGAAAATAAATAAACAGAAAACATAGCTTAATTTTTATTTCAGAGATGGTGATCTAATTAGAAATGAAATTAATATATGTGTGGCACTTTACTCAGTGTCTTGTTCAGAGTTATATTCAATGGAAGTTAATTCAGTTCTTCTCTAATTTGTTAGTTCTCTTTGGTAGAGAGTGAAATCATTCAAATCCATATGGGAAGGGGAGAAAAGAAAAGATAAGGAGATAAGGAGAGAGGGAAATAAGCCATAAGAGACTCTTAAGGCTAGAGAACAAACTGAGGGTTGATGGAGGGAGGTGAGCAGGGAATGGGCTAAATGGGTAATGGGAATTAAGGAGGGCAATGGTTAGAACAAGCACTGGGTATTGTGTGTAAGTGATCAATCACTAAATTCTACTCCAGAAACCACTATTGCATTGTATGTTAACTACTTGAAATTTAAGTTAAAAAAAAAAAAAAAACACTTCTAAAATAATTTCTCAAGGTGGAACAAATAATTCAATGATGCAAAAATATAACTGTAACTTCTACCCATTTTTTTTCCCTTCTCTCCATGAAGGTTATAACTAAAATAAAAATTGTTGTTATTGTTTTTTGACAGAAAATAGTCTTTATCCCTTTATCCTTCCTCAATGATTTTAAATAATGTGTAAAGACAAAAAAATTGAAAGTGAACTTTCTCAATATATAGAGGAGTATGTAGGTATATGCTCAATTTTTATAGGACTCACATTCTCCAATGACTCCTGAGAAATGGTTTCATGGTGTTACAACCCCTGAAATCTCTTTTAAAGGAAACGTGAGTGGGAGAAGCCAAAAAAGGGGAGAAGCAAAATTACTTTGAATGAAAAATGTCACACATGTGACTTCTAAGATTACTACACCAGGTACTTTTTTTTCCCCTTTTTATCGTGTTGCCTTTTGCCCTCCTTTCCCTCTCCCTCCTCATCCTCTGTCTAGGCTGGTTTATCTTGGTTCCATCAGTGAAGGCATGGCATTGGAGCTGTGATTGAGCATGACTGCTGGCACATGGTAAAAGAGCATTTCACCTGGTCTCTCTGATGAAATTGCACACAGTTTACCAGAACACGGTCAAAGTAGTTTTTGAACATGTTCTTAGCACCTACCAAGCTATCGTCAAAACAAAAGAGATTTGGAATGTTGTTTATGCAAACAACATTGAACAGGGTGGGGTGTGTCTTTTCACTTCAGATTTAAATTTATGTGGGGTGTATCTTTGGAGTTAAAGTTGAAGGAAACCGGTTGTCCAGGGGAAGTGCTGTTTTGGGACAATTAACTAATCAGAAATGATCAAGCAGTGAAAACACATTTTGAACAAAGCCTGGGTATCTCAATTCAGAGTTTGTTTTCTATATGACAGAATGTTTCACTTCACTTGAAATTTGTGAGTCTGTATAAAGATATTTCCATTCGCAAACATACTGTTTAAATTCACAAAAATCTTCTTAGTGGACAGGAATGGCTAGAAGTACAGATGAACTCTCCGGGTCATTTAGGTTGTTTTCCTTTACCAGAAGATACTATGCTTCTAATATATCTACCCAAATACACAGATGTCTTGCTCCATGATGAAGTGTTTTGTAAGATGAATTTCTAGAGAGCTGTTGGTTCTATTATTTGCTTTCCCTTCTATAAATCCATGTGTGTGCAGGAAGTTGAGCCTTGTAGAAATGAAAGCTTCGTTTTATATTAATTTTGTGGTGCAGATAACATAATACACGATATGAATTTATGCACGTGAGCGTATGCACATGCATACATTAGTATTTAATTCAAGGTAAAAGATTCCAATATGTAAATGCTACTAAATGTTACTGCAATAACCCCTACCCAAATGCTGGCTCTCCTCCTGCATGGTTCTCATATCTGGATTCCAATGTTTTATATCTGGATGGAGTTAGTGTGATTTTAAGAAAAAATTAGAAAAGAAGAAATATGGACAATAGAGAGTGATACAAACAGAAAGTGGAAGCAAATTTCAGGTGAGGTTTAAGGTGAAGCCTTTTCCAACGTAACCCTGGGAAGAACTTAAAGCTGAGTATCCCCTAAAACCAAACTTTCATATTTGTAAGGGGAAAAGTTGGGAGTAATTTAATTCTGGAGCTCACAGTGAATATGAAAATACTGGAGTCAACTCCAGGGTGAGCGAACCAAAGGACCAAACATTTAGTGGGAGGTAAGGGAGGAGGGTTGTCCATACAGGCCTTCTTAAGCCAGTCTCTGCTCAAGTTATTCCCTATTTATTCTCCCTTTCTCTCCTTTTCTTGATTTTATAAAGCAGGCATTATTTCCGTTTTAAAGATGAAAACACTGGGATTAATTGCAATTAAGTGAAAACTAAAAATTTATTGCTATACTTAGATATGACAGGCAAACAGAAAATAAAATTACAAATGACATGCAAAGCTTCAGCCTAAATGAATATTACACACACACACACACCCCACTACTGAGGACTTCATTCTATTTCAGTGTCAGTCTGTTTCTTGAGTAGCTGCTTACCAAGATGAGTTTAACAGCCAATAGCAACTGGTTATAATTCTCCCTTTGTAATGGTATCAAAGAGCCATGTTTGGGTCATAAAGAATAAGATCCATTCCTTTAATATCTGAGAACTGGAAAGCAGTTCTTAAATAATTAACTCTTAAGACACTAAATACCTCTTAAAGGTTTTCGTATAAAAATTTTGTTTATATATAGTCTTACCCTATAGTGAAGGACTTAAAAAAGCAGGAAAGATGAATGTTTTCTTGGCATATATCTTCTCTTTTATGTGCACACAAAACTGGAGAAATGCAGGTGTAAGTCAAAATGATAAATCTAATAACTAACATATACAGCTTGTCTTATGCCTGCACTGTACTAACTACTTTACATATATTTACTTAATACTCATAAAACCTCTGTGAGGTAGGTACCATCCTACCTTATAATACCCTAGTTTGGCAGATGAGAAATTAGGGCACAGTGAGTTTCAACATTTTGCCAAAGTTCATACAACTGGTAAGTAGCAGAGTTATGGTTTAAACCCAAATAATCTGACACCAGAATCTGTGTTTTTTTTTTTTTTTATTTTTTTAAAGATTTTTTATTTATTTGACAGAGAGAAACACAGCCAGAGAGGGAACACAAGCAAGGGGGAGTGAGAGAGGGAGAAGCAGGCTTCCCGCCGAGCAGGGAGCCCGATGTGGGAATCGATCTGGGGTCTCCGGGATCATGACCTGAGCCGAAGGCAGTTGCTCAACCAACTGAGCGACCCAGGTGCCCCAAGAATCTGTGTTTTTAACTCTTATGTTATGACATGTAGCTTCTCTCTATATATACAGTATTCTTTGCCTCCACCAAATCCTCCATGGTGATAGATTATTAACATTAAAATAATATATTTTATTTTATTATTTAGATGAAAAAGAGAATGACAGAATTCTTAACAGAGGGGAAATAGTATAATACTCTATCTTGTAATCATTCTATATGAAAAGGGAGACTATTTGCTACCTTTCATTGAGTTACATTATGCTACCTCTCAAAAAGACCAGCTATTGGGGCGCCTGGGTGGCTCAGTTGGTTAAGCGACTGCCTTCGGCTCAGGTCATGATCCTGGAGACCAGGGATCGAGTCCCACATCGGGCTGCCTGCTCGGCAGGAAGGCTGCTTCTCCCTCTCTCACTCCCCCTGCTTGTGTTCCGTCTCTAGCTCTCTGTTTCTCTCTGTCAAATAAATAAAATCTTTTTTTTTTTTTAAAAAAAAAGGCCAGCTATTCTTCAATCTCTCCTTTTATATCACTGTTATGTTTAATAATTTATATGGCCTTAGCAAAGTAGTGATCAACTCATTTATAGGCATTTCGTGAACATCTCCTATTTCAAAGTTGTAATTCTATATATGGATATAAAAAGAGATGCTAGAACAGGAAAAACAATGGTTCCCCCCCAAAAAAAATAAAGACTCAAATCTCTAAAAACATTGAAAACAATTAGATGTTTTTATTCTAAACTTTGAGATAATGCATTTTCCAAGGCTGAAATCAAACAAACAAACAAAATCCAGAAGAAAAAAAAATAAGGCCCTCTTAAAACCATAATAAACTATATGGTAAATAAGTGGGGCAAATACTAGGATCTCTCTGAGCTATGAGGGAATAGAAAATCAGTGAGAGTGTGTCACATGTCATTGTTCATTCAAAGCCTTAAAAAGAGATAATAAAAATTAACTAAAACCTTTTTTTTATTGATTGATAGAAGATAAGTCATGACATGAGTTCAAGAAGGGTTGAGTAGTGCAAGGATCATGACTATCATCAATCCAACCAATCACAGCCATCCAACCATATAATCTGAAGTAGGAACTCATCATTTATATGTCAAAGTAATACTAAGTTTCATGTTACAGTTCTACTGTAGAAGTCTTTTGATTTTTAAGAAGTGTGATTTGTCATAATATTCACATGGTTTTATTCTATAACAAACATTCTATTGCTTTGATTTATCAGACAGTTGTACCTCCATATCTCACTGGTTAATAGGAACTTCTGTTAGCAAAACACCTAATCTATTTAACTCTATTATGGAAGACATAAGTGAGACCCATTTCAACTAGATAGGGTCCTCACTGAAACCAAGAGACATTTCGTGGAACCAGCAATCCTGGCAAAATCTGATGGCTTTATAACCCGTACACACTAGAAGCCCAGTGAAATGCCTTTGAAATTGGCTGAAAGGGTCACATTCAGAACTAGAGTGAACAACGATCTCTGTTTGCCTCAGACTGAGAGGTTTCCCAGGATAGGGTACTTTTAGTGCTAAAACAGAGAAAATTTAAGGCAAGTTAGGAAAAGTGGTCACCCTATGAACAGTATATGCAAGTTGGTCCACCAAACCTCTGTATGGTCAAAGCACTAATGCTCTTATAATGTCCTTGTCCTAAAGCTTGGGTCCTTCAATAACTGAGAGCCACAATTCTTTTCCTTTCCCTCAATATTGTTCAGACATGAGGGTTCACCATTGGAATTAGGAAGGAAAGAAATTATTCTATGTGTTCATGGACTTGATCAGGTAGAAGTACATACAGAAGGAAAGAGGGGTTAAAAATGATCAATGTTTGGCTGATAAACAACATCAATGGATGCATGATTTTACTACTGCTGGCTCCTTGCAAGTATGTTTTAGAATATGAGAACTGCCATCAAGATATAGAAATCAGAGCACATATTATCACAAGACTATAACATTGTTAAAAGCTCATCTTTTAAAAGAATTTTAAAAGTGTCTAATGATTGAGACCTGAGACCAATTATCACATGATTGTGTCACATGATGTAAATGTGGTTCTTTGACCCCACTGGGACAGAAGCATGCCCAGGAACTTTGCCTCAACTGAATGGCTGCATCAACTCTTTTATTTTTTTTTTTTTTTTTTTTAAGATTTTATTTCTTTATTTGACAGAGAGAGAGAGATCACAAGGAGGCAGAGAGGCAGGCAGAGAGAGAGGAGGAAGCAGGCTCCCTGCTGAGTAGAGAGCTGATGTGGGCCTTGATCCCAGGACCCTGAGATCATGACCTGATCTGAAGGCAGATGCTTTAATCACTGAGCCACCCAGGCACCATTTTTTAATTTTTTTTAATTCTTTTTTTTCCCCTGCATCAATTCTTGAGTGGCAATTTGTCAGAGGAAATAAACGTCAAATTAAAAATCTGCTTTCTTAAAATTGATAAATTTATCTCCTTGAAGAGAAATAATTCTGTTATCATCATGGAGCTCAATAAATTCAGTTCCAGGATGTGCTAATATTTGTTATTGATATCAGTGCTGTTAGCATGATATGAGAAGCTAATATCCATATAATAAAAGTCATCATGTTAGATTCTCCAAATAACTAGACATCACTGCAAACAGGAGATGAGTCCATTCCCCAAAATGGCCATTGCTTATTGTGAATGACCACAGAAATGTTCTGTGTTTAGAAAATGCTCTGTATTTTTCTCAAGGTCAATGCTTATGCCCCCAAAAAAGTGAGAATAGAGGCAAATATTCACATAGTAAATTAGGAAAAGCTGATTATTATAAAGTCTCACAGTAACAAAAATTACTGTATTAATTTATCTCCCTTTAACAGCCTAAAACATTTATCCCAAGGAATGGTTGTAAAGTGGTAATGTGAGGATTTTTGAGGTGAGGATTGCAAGGTTTTGGGAAATGAGGTTATATTCAAGGTTACTGGTTTCTGCAGAGTCACTAGAAGTCATTTCACTTGAATACACAAATGATGTCATTTATTATATAATATGTATTTACACATTGCTCTTATCTGTAACCATCTTATAGTAACTTCAATTCCAGAGCCAGAATTATCATTAATACACTTCTATGTAAAAGTACTGACTATAAAATTAAGTGGACCATTACTAGGAGCATTTGACAGCCTTTTGCTAAATTCGAAAAGACCACATGGCAATATACTTCCTGCTAGACAGCTGCCCCCATAAAAAATCTGCTCTCACAAGAAGCATCCTTGTTGACCAGCTGAATGACCCACTTGTGTCTGGGCAGAAATCCATTCATTCTGGAGCTGATACATTGCTAGGAGGCAAGAGAAAAAATGCTCTTTCTACCCATACTGTACAAATAATAAACAAATAGGTATAAAAAAGTAGACTTCATTAATTTAAATTTGCTATTTTTAATCAATACAATGATACAATCAAAAAGCAAATTACCAATATTCCCTTGAATGTTTTATGTGATAGCTTCTATTTTTTTGGTTTATATCTCCATGAAACTGATGTGGGAAGAGCATTGCCTTTTCTGGTTTCTTTGTGAAAATAGCAGAACTATAGGAATTCCCTTCTATTTTTGTAGATTAGCTCTCTTTCTTATAGAATACAAGATTTCTTTGCTCTACAGGTAAATTAACCTTAAATAGAACTGATGACAGATAAATGGATAAAAAGAGGAAATGTCAGTCTCTTCCTTTTTGTGAAAACAGGAAATGCACACCTCAGAAAAAGACAGACAAGGCTAAAAGAGTTGCTGTCAGAATCTTTCATTCTATTGGAGCAACTGTGCAGCTTGTTCTTAAAAAGTAAGTGAAGTAGGGCGCCTAGGTGGTTCAATTGTTAAGTGTCTGCCTTCAGCTCAGGTCATGATCCTGGAGTCCCAGGATCAAGCCCCACATTTAGCTCCCTGCTAGGCAGGAAGCCTGCTTCTCCCTCTCTCACTCCCCCTGCTTGTGTTCCCTCTCTAGCTGTGTTTCTCTTTGTCAAATAAATAAATAAAATCTTAAAAAAATATCGGGTGAAGGGTTCCTAATGCAGAGAGTTATAGTAGTCCTGCTCAATAAAGTCTCTTAATTATAGAAAAATATTAAAAATTACTAAATTACCTTTTCAAGATATAATCCATCAGCCTATTGTCTTTTTTACTTTTTAAAGATTTTTAAAATTATTTTATTTTAGAGAGAGAGAGAGAACACGTGGGGGGGCAGAGGGTGAGGGAGAGAATCTCAAGCAGACTCTGCATTGAGCATGGAGCCCAACGAGGGTTTCCATCTCACAACCCTGGGATCGTGACCTGAGCCAGAGTCAGATGCTCAAATGACCTAAATACCCAGGTGTCTCAACCTATTGCTTTTTAAGAATTTTATTTTACACATCAGATCCTTCCCCTATGCATACAATGTTCCTTCAGTTTAAAAGGCCTAGATGATTCATCCTTTCTGACGGAGGCATAGTATTCCATTGTATATATGTACCACATCTTCTTTATCCATTCATCTGTTGATGGGCACCTTGGCTCTTTCCACAGTTTGGCGATTGTGGCCATTGCTGCGATGAACATTGGGGTGCATATGGCCCTTCTTTTCACTACATCCACAAATGGGAACTAGGGTAATCTAGGGAGGGAAACGAAACAACAGAGACTTTGAACACAGAAACAAACTGAGGGACTTGGAGGGAGGGGGGTGGAAGGATGGGAGAGCCTGGTGGTGGGTACTGGGGACACCTAAAGCATGGAGCACTGGGTGTGGGGAATGGGGAATGAATCTTGAAACACTGGAAAAAAAATTTTAGTAACAATAAAAAAAAAAAGGCCTAGATGAGGAAACAAATACGATAATGCAGTTAAATAAAAAGATAATACATGATATTAACCTAACTTCAAATAATGATTCCATCAGTTAGTGGAATTGACACTTTGTGTGTTATGTACCCCCTTTTGTCTAGTCATCATGCACATATAATTAGTTTTGCTACTAGTTAGGATTGATAATGACATTTAATCAGAAGGTATATCATATGCCTAACATAGTGCCTGGTTCAATAATATTCCATTTTGACAGCTCACAGTTCAAATGAAAATAGGAAATGACTTTCCTTCTCGACTTACTGAGCCTACTTGAATATACCAACTTCTGAAGTATATTTACGTTGATTACTCAAGCAAATAAATAGTTCTTTTTTTTTTTTAAATAAATACCTATACACTTACATCCAGTTAGACTGAAAATATGTTTATCATAAACTGTCTTATATTACAGTTTTGGAAGTTTCCTCCCATGAGGTGATCTCTATGTTAAAGCACAAGAACTATAGTTCTTTTCTTTTTTTTGCATAAAACAACCTTTACTTGGTCTTCATCTCACATGATTTTCTTTACTTGTGAAATGTTTGTTGAATGAATAGCAGAACACCAGTAATGGTTAGTTCTTACTTCTGGCACAAGGTGTAGAGAGGAACAGATGTGGAAGTTTTCACATGTTGTTTAATACACACAAATAATGTAATAACATTGTCTTATGAAGTAGAAATTATTTAAAACAATCTAAAAGTCAATGTGCCAAAACATTCATATACTTAAAAAATTGTAAGGGGGTCCTAGAACACTGTTTAAACCAAATGGGTGGCAAGGAGAAGGTCAAATAACTACCCAAATGGAATTCCAAAGGAAAAAAGTTTAGAGAAAAAGATAAATGAATACCTTTGGAGTGGGAGAAATGTTGTAAAATGGAGTCCCCCCACTTTCTTAAGGGGAGAATACAGACAAAATCAACCTATTTTTGTCCAAGTGAGAAGGAGGCAAGATAAAGAGTTGAGGGAGAAACTCTCAGGATCTGAGTAAAGATGACTTCTTTTAATGTTCATTTTGGCCGTGTCTCAGGAAGTACCACTTTCTCATTTGGAGCTCAGTTTTCTGTATTTTCTGAGCAAGATTCCTAGCCAGTTGCTCTTTGTAAGGCCCTAAAAAATCCCTGCAGTGAAGCAACCTCCTTCATGTCATGTGAGGTTTCTTGAGTTCTCTATGGAAAACTCAACACATGTAAATAAGTAAATATAGCTTAGAGTGAGAATCACAAATGTTAGCTGCTTCCCTGGGAATGCATCCTAACTGGAGCATGTCCTTTCAAAGGTGTCAGGAGCTCAGTTCTTGGGTGGGTCTCATCCCTTGAGCCTCTTCACAGCATTGTTGCTTGTGATTACCAGCAAGAGTGGAATGTGCAGGAAATCAGGTTGTCTCCTTAAACCACTGTCTTCTTGTGGCTTTCTAATTTCTGCATTAGATTTGGAGATGAAGCCATGGAACCAAGCGGGCAAAGGGAATCAGGGACGCACAGAGCCCACAGAGTCCAACTAAGCTGCTCCCTGCTTCCCTCCCTGGGGGACATTTATAGGGTGGCCCTAAATACATTGATTAGCATTCCATGTTTTTGTTGGTAGAATTTGCAAAGCTATCAACAGAAATTGGAGAGTAACTGCTATCCTTATGAATTTTTTTTTTCATTCTGTCTTTTCTTCCTCTCTCCCTCCCATGTTCCAAATTCCTTCTGACTTTCAATATGCTTTGTTTTGAATCAGGTAACCTAAACATTTCTTCATTTTACAAAAGACAATCTATTAAACTTCTTCATTTGGTGGCCATTGTCAACTATTATAACAGCATTGAATTTAAACCTCTACCTAAAACTGATCCTTAGATGCCTTGTTCTTTTTGTCAATGTTACTACTCTGGAAATTCCCCCTATGTATGTATCACACTACTCCCCACCAGACTCAGGTATCTAACCAAATATAGGTAACAAGTATTTACCCAGGCAGTGAAGGTATCTGCCACTGTTTTTCTTCTCTAAAACAGTGTGAGGGGAGTAGAGTTATATTTCCAATATTAAAACTTCTGTACTCTTCTAGGTAATGTTAGAATCCATAAGTAAGTGGTGCCTGGATGGCTCAGTCGATAAGCGTCTGCCTTTGGCTCAGGTCATGATTCCGGAGTCTTGGGATAGAGCCCCGCATCAGGCTCCCTGCTAGTTGGGAAGCCTGCTTCTCCTTCTCTCATCCCCCCTGTTTCTGTTCCCTCTCTAGTTGTGTTTCTGTCAACTAAATAAATAAAATCTTAAAAAAAAAAAAAAAGAATCCCTAAGTAAATATGCTGACCTGTAATTTTCTTCTTTCAACTCAGCAAGATACTTGGCAGTTATTAAATTGACCTTTTAAAAGGTTACTTTTAATCTTGGTTCCTCTTTTAAATTGTGTGTTGTGTACTCAAAAAATTTAGTTTAAATATGAACTCAAAAATACTTTCTCTAAAAATTTGAATTCCTAATATATAAATATGAAAAAGGTCCATCTTCCCCCTTTAAAATTGAAATGGGTATATGTTGGAGCACTTGGGTGGCTCAGTCAAGTAAGTACCCAACTCTTGATTTTAGCTCAGGTCATGATCTCAGGGTTTTTAAATTGAGCCTTGCATTGGACTCCACACTGGGCACAGAGCCTGCTTAAGATTCTCTCTCTCCCTCTCTCCCTGCCCACCCCATCCCTCACTCCCCCTCTCTTTAAAAAAAAAATTGATATATAAATTATATATTTGTACTATTTTTGTAGATCTTATATAATTCCATAATTTTGAGTTATTTTAATTATTTTTCAGTTACCAAAGATAGTTTTAAGTTACATCAATAGTAATTATATTAAAAATTATGTAAAGTAAATATAATCCTTTCTAAAATTTTCTGTAGTAAAACTTTGTTTATAGATTACCTACTTTGTAGGTAGATTTGTAACTTTGTAGACAGACTACCTACTTAACATACATTCAGTTTTGTTTTTTTTTTATAGCATAGTATTTTGTCTAGATTTGTCATACTCCTCCACATGGCCAGATATGTCTTTTACAGTTAAAAAAAACACTTCCTAAAATTATTCACTATCTTTTCCTTCACAGACAATGTAAGGTGATTGGTATAGTTTACTTCTAATTATCTTTTTACTTGTGTTACTTTTGTCTAGTACTTTAGCTCCATCTTCTTTTAAATTCCACTAGAATTATTTGTTGTTGTTATTTTCACATTATTTTATTGGTAATGCTTATTTTGACTTATCTACATGTTTACCAGTTCACGTGGTCATTGCTGTCCTGTTATTACACTCCTCCATTCTGTATCACATTTCTTCTTTTTCAGCATCTCCTTTAGGGCTTGATTCATTGAATATCCTTGAATGATAAATGTTGATTTTTGTTTGCTCAATATTGTCTTTATTTTAATCTCATTCTTTATTATTTCTTGATGACCTCTGGTGGCAATTTAATATATTTGGTGGTAGATCTAGGATTGAAGCAAAAGTGTTGTCAGAGTTGAAAAGCAGGATGTAACTGTTACATTTTCTGTTGATAAATAGATGTAACTAGATTAAAACATAGTGGCCAAAGGGGAAAGGGAAAATACAAGAAGAATCTCATTTCTGTGACATTGCCGGGTATGTCATAGGTAGATTTGGGGGAGGTTTTACTTAAAAAGGTAAAACCAAATACTAGAAGTCTAAGGAAGGTAACAGAGACACAATACATTATAAAATGTATTATTAAAAATTGACCACTAAAAAAGCTATGCAAACTTTCTTAAATATAAAACATATCCAGGGGCGCCTGGGTGGCTCATTTGTTAAGTATCTGCGTTCAGCTCAGGTTGTGATCCTAGAGTCCCTGGATCCAGTTCCACATTAGGCTTCCTGACAGGAAGCCTGTTTCTCCCTCTCTCACTCCCCTTGCTTGTATTCCCTCTCTAGCTGTGTTTCTCTCTGTCAAATAAATAAAATCTTTATATATGTATATAATTTCCAAAAGAAAGTAAAGGAATAGAGAACACAAAGAAATGTAATAAATGCAGTAAATATAAAATGCATGCTATAAGTTTAAGAAAAGAGAGATTTCAGATGAAATAAAATTGCATGTAAATATATTTGTAAGCCTACATGAAATCAGTAATATTCTAGGGAAAATGTCTATGAAGGAAACAGATAGTTACCATAGAACTCTACCTCCATAAAATGGAGTCTAGGGTTCACAGAGGAATTTTTTTTTAAGATTTTTTTTTATTTGACAGAGAAAAACACAGCTAAAGAGGAAACACTTTAGGGGGGAGTGGGAGAGGGAGAAGCAGGCTTACCACCCAGCAGGGAGCCCCCATGCAGGGCTCAATCCTGGGACTCCAGAATCATGACCTTAGCCGAAGGCAGACACTTAAGGACTGAGGCACCCAGGTGCTCTTCACAGAGGAATTTTAACAAACTTTTTAAGAGTATATAGCCTAGTATAATTTAAGATAGCTTCAGAGTATAGGGAAAGGAAGAATATTCCCTATTTTTCAAATAAAGTATAGCTTTGAAACCTAAACCTGCTAAAAACAAACAAACAAAAAAACATTTAAAAGGAAACCAGAGCCCAAACTTTCTTATAAATATCAACATGACATATTAAATTATTTCTTAGAAAACAAAATCTAACAGCACATTAAAATCTGTAATAACAGAGGGTTTCTTCCTAACATTCAAAAATATTTCAGTATTAGGAAATTCATAATCTATGACATCAACTGATGTGCAAAGAAGAAAATGATTCTCTTCAAAGACATTAAACATACTTTCTTAAGATGATTTTGTATTCCTACATACATACGTGTGTGTGTGTGTGTGTGTGCACATATTATGATTTATATGCATAAATCAGAGACTAGTGAAATAGTTGAAAATAGTTGCCTGTTGCAGTAGGGGTAGGCTAAGTGAGAGTGTCTTCCCTTAACATATCTTTTAAAAATCATTTTGGCTTTTGAACTGTGAAAATGTTTCACATATTCACAAAATAAAACTAAGTCATAAAATCTGAAAATGGCACCTTAAAATTGAATGCATGCACAAGCCAACAATAGCTATGTAAGCCTATTTGAGATTGAGAGGCCCCTCAACTCCTGCTTACTTTCAATGCACATTCACTGCTGAGATTCCCTGTTTATTTTTTGCACCTGAAGCTATCTACTTTTTCTTTCAAACTTGGCTACATATTTAACATTTTAAAAATATTACATCTAAAAAATTATTTCAGCTAACGGGGCACCTGGCTGGCTCAGTTGGTAGAGCATGACATTCTTGATCTCTGGGTTTTGAGCTCTAGCCCCGTGTTGAGTGTGGAGCTTCATTAAAATAATTTAATCTATACTCTATGAGTGTGTGTGTGTGTGTGTGTGTGTGTGTGTGTGTGTGTGTGTGTTTAGAAGGAGTCTTTACTAAATCATTCTATCAATTGCTTAAATTCAGAACCTTTCACACAGGGGCACCTGGGTGGCTCAGTTGGTAAAGCGACTGACTTCGGCTCAGGTCATGATCCCAGAGACCCGGGATCGAGTCCCACATCGGGCTGCCGACTCAGCGGGAAGCCTGCTTCTCCCTCTCTCACTCCCCCTGCTTGTGTTCCCTCTCTGGCTGTGTTTCTCTCTGTCAAATAAATAAAATCTTAAAAAAAAAAAAAAAAAAAACGTTTCACACTATATTCTTAATTAAATTTCTCCAAGTAAAAATGTAAAAAAACACAAGGAAATGTGTGTTCTTTGGCCAGTAGACAATTATATTTTAATTTATATTCTTGAAAAGGTATCAGGTCACTCTCTCAAATGCACATTCTTCAAGTTGTTTCATGGGAAACTGCTCTATCTACATTTCCCCTAACATTACTAGCAACTAGCATATAGCTAATCCTTTGGAAATTGTTCTGTTAAAATTATAAAATTAATAAATGTTAGTCATAGTCTTATGCATTTCTGTTTTGAAGAACAAGACAAAATGTAACTGCCCTGCAACGGTGATTAATCAGCTTCTCCTTCACCTCTTGGGGCTTAATATAAGTTGTGACCTTCAGTTACTTTGAATAGTACAGCCCAATGCTAACATCCTTAAAAGGACCAGTGTATAAAATTACCTTTTCCTCAGCAACCAATAGACACAGCATATTATAGCCATAGCCTATGACTCAATACCAGACTATCTTGGACTTTTGTGTACCCATATTTTTGTGGAAATTAAAAGGATTATGTGACAGATCATATAAGGTAGGGTTGGCTAAAATCATCAATATGTTGATTTATTGGTTCTACCTATTTATATTTCCTAAAGGATTAGGCTATATTTCTCGGTGTCTGTTTTAGAGTTTACTCAGATTATAGAGACTGGAGAGCAGAATGAAACTCATCTTCCTGGACTACACGTTTCTAAAGTTATGAAATCAGGTAATTCAACATTAACAACACCAATCAACATAAACAACATAAACCACAAAAACAACATTCAATCCGTAATTCAACATACACAACACTAAACATAACAGCTGATGCTGATTGAGTGCCTCCTATGGGCAGGCGCTATTTTTAAAGATGTTACATGAAAAGATTCATTGGATTCCTCCAATTACGGGCTCTGGATACCATTGTTTTGCATAATTCTACACTTTCTCAAATTTCATGATTCTCAAGTGGCCATGTAATTTAGAAACTGAATCAGTCTAAACTCAATTCCCCATGCATTACCACTTACTCCTAGTCCACAGATTACTGGTATGAACTTTTTTTTTTTTTTTTAGTGATAGAGAGAGGTAAGGAGGAGTTACTCATTCTTCCACATTATCATCTGGCGTGAATTTTCACGCCACTTACTTTCTACTCACAAAGGCCCATTCTACACCTTGATGGAGGTGGGGGATGGCAAGACAGAAAGTTGGACTGATAAACACATGGTCTTGTACTTGGAAGTCAATGCTTGCTGTCATTCCTATGATGAAACCAGAGAAGCAAACCTCACTCTTCCTGAGACAAACTGCATGTTTCAACCTGCTTGCTGTGTCCTGGACTTGTTACTGGAAAAATCACTTTGGAATTGCAGTACCAGTCATTAGAGGAGCTCCTTACAAAGCATCACAGTTGATTTATGCCTTCGACATTTATAACAAAAATTCCATTCTTCACTGAAAGACCTCAAGACTGATGTCCTTGAGCAATTTTGAACTCAATCCTGCAGACTTGAGAGGCTGATTTAGCATCTAAAAAGTGGGTTCTTCTCCTCACTCCATTGAGGGACATCCTTGATAGACAGTGTCACTGGACATAATCACATGGTGGTGAGGCATTTTTCAAAGATCCCTCTGCCTTCTCTTCTAGATGCAGCTGAGGCCTAATTTTCAGGTTTTTTCATTTCTGTGCCTTCTTCAAGTAGACACTGGCTGTTATGCCAGAATGTATGGGGCTTAGTGATGTTCAGAATTACTTCAGGGCCAAAAGCCAGAGTGTATAATCTTTGATCTGCATACACTGATGATCCTGGACTCCTGAATGGAAAAGTGAGGATACTGATTTTTGGCCTCCTCTTTCTGTTTTACACCCAAATCTTATGCATTGTCAGTTTAAAAATAACAGTATTTATTTTTGAATGGCTTTGTTGATATTTATACTTCCTCAAATAAATTGATATATACTGACATGCGTCTGGAAGAAATTAGGAGTTTTAGGTGGTTTTTTTATATACTTTGGAGACAAATGTGAATGTACAGCCTGAGGCTAACAGTTTGGAACAGGACAATAAGGGTGTTTGAAGACTGTTCTAATTGTTAATGAAAAAGGATGTTCCGAGAAATATTATTGTTACTTGATAAGCAGTTTGTGCACATTAAAATTAATTGTTTTTTTTTAAACTTTCAGAAGAGTATTATAACTAATTGAGATTGCCAGGCTATATTCTGGCACTTTTACAAAATATATTTAAATGTATAGATACAGAACAGGTATTATCAGTAGCAACATTTTTTAGTGGAATTTCCTGAAGACATTAAAAATAAAAATATTGCTACTTAGTTTCATACTTTCAGTACATTTTTAAAAAACATTTTATTTATTTATTTGACAAAGAGAGAGAGAGAATGAGAGAGAGCACAAGCAGGGGGAGCAGCAGGCAGAGAATGAGGGAGAAGCGGGCTCCCTGCTGAGCAAGGATGTGGGACTTGATCCCAGGACCCTGGGATCACGACCTGAGCCGAAAGCAGCTGCTTAACTGACTGAGCCACCCAGGTGCCCCTTGTACAATTTTAATAGAAGTTTTGTTTGCCTAGAATGCAAGAATATATGTGATACGATTATACAGAAAAATTATTAATTGAAATATATTGCCAGCAATGAACCTAGGAAGGCAGCACTGGTTTGAGGAAGGCAAATAAAGTGTTAACTGAAGTTTTGCAACTTTATTTTTACAATATTAATGCAAAAATCAAACCATTTTTTTCATGTTTCTCATGGTGGGTACAGGCCTTGTCTTTGCACAAAGTGAACTTAATTACTAGTTGTGTTCCATGGTGAAAAATTGCTACATAAATACATACACGTACAGAGGCATGTGTAGATGTATATAGACATTTTATACAAATTCCATAAACATAAGTATGTTTGGGAAAAAATGTTTGGGGGTGCCTGGGTGGCTCAGTCGTTAAGGGTCTGCTTCAGCTCAGATCATGATCCTGAAGTCCTGGAATGGAGCCCTGCATCGGGTTCCCTGCTGGGCGGGAAGCCTGCTTCTCCCTCTCTCACTCCTCCTGCTTGTGTTCCCTCTCTAGTTGTGCTTCTCTCTGTCAAATAAATAAATAAAATCTTTAAAAAAGAGAGAGAGAAAAAAATGTCTGAAGAAAATCACAAACTATTGACAGTTGCTCATGGGTGGTAGCACTTTTTGAAATCTGTTTCATGGATTTTCATATTATTTTTGAGTTCTATAATGATTATATATCATACTGAGAATAGCTTTGTTCTTGATTTTAAGAGGAGTTTTAATATAAGGCAAGCCTCATTTTCATTAGTGGCATATAAAAAGAGAAGATTTTTGGTCAAGTTGAATATGTAAACATTTAAGAATACAGATGAAATAATCACATGTGCCCTATAATGCTTATGCTTGAGTGACATGTATAAAATCACATGTAATTTGATATAATTTGGATTTTTTCTATTGTTTCAGATCACAGAACAATTTTTCTAGCTTCTTAATGTGAATTTTGGCCACCAATGTCTTCATCAAGGCCTGGATTACGTTGTGACTTCATATTTCCAGTTCTTCCTAGCACACTCTCTTCTAGTTTTTTGAGCTCCAGCACTTCTAAAACTGTGTATGATGTTGCTGCTGAGGATGTTTTTCCAAGCATACAAATCTTCCTTTGCAGGATATTCTGACCTGTCTCCCTACTCATCCTGCACTTGCATGTTTGCAAAACTGCACCGTGTAAGCCCTTATTGCATTTCTTTGTGCAGCTTGTGAAAGAAACAGGTTTTTTTTTTTAAGAAACATGATTAATTGAAATTTCATGTGGAAGTCACCCCACAATTACTTCTACTAAATATGAAAGCAGTTCTGAATCTTCTCCTCCAAACGTATGTAGGTATGTGTGAGTGTGTGCACACATATGGATGGATTGTTTAGATGAACCATGTAAATCTACCACACTCATTTTCTGGCATTTTTTTTTTCTCCAAATGAACTATCTTTGTCTAAAAGAAAGCAATTCGGGTGCCTGGGTTACTCAGTTGGTTGAGCAACTGCCTTCAGCTCAGGTCATGATCCTGGAGTCCCGGGATTGAGTCCTGCACTGGGCTCCCTGCTTAGTGTCGGGTCTGCTTCTCCCCCTACCTTCCCCCTCTCATGCTCACTCTCTTTTATTCTCTTTCTGTCTCAAATAAATACAAAAAAATCTTAAAAACAATAAAAAATAAAAAATAAGGCAATTAAGAAAGAATTATGCTCTAAAACCACAGTATAAGATGACTCCCTTATATTTTAAAGGTACTTTTAGGAAAAAGACGACACTTTATCTTCTATTTCGGTATAGTGCAATACAAATATTGTTTTTAATCTGTAATGTGCATATGTTGTATTGATTGAGAATACTCCAATTTGCTCTTGAGGACAAAGGAAACAGATGGGTCTGATGAAACTCAGAAGAGGAGTTAGCTGTTGAGTAGAACATATGTGTGAACATGCAAAGGAATGAAAGGACAAAGTGAGTCCTGATATACATGCAATACTAAAGAGACTTAATCCATTGAGGCTCTAAATGTAAGAGACACTGAATGTTCATCAGGCATTAAATATACATGAGCTATGTAAGCACTGAATATTTATGACACACTAAATATACATAAGGCACATGAGACACACAATAATCAGGGAAGTCTTAATTAAACCTCCCACTGGTGACAACCTTTTTGGTGCCAAGTGTCCTCCCCAAGAAGCACATAAAAAACAGAGCTGCTCAGCCAGCTAATTGGTGAGCTACAGCTGTGCCCAGGCAGATTCACCTCTGCAAACCTCAGAAAGAACATGTGTGGCATTGGTCCCAGGTACTCTCAGCACTATGAGAGAAAGGACGTCTGAACAGTACATATCCCAGGATTTGTATGATCCTTCTGCTCTGTGGGTGCAAACTTACCCCACCTCTCTCTTTTTTGAGATTTCTGCAACACGCATTTCAAATGCATTTAATAAACCATACAACGCAAGCATTTCAATTCATTCTGTTAAACGTTTCTCTCCTGTATCTCTAAGGTGGCTTGCCCAAAATTTTACTTGGACACTACTGTCATATCAAGGTCATTTCCTCTGTGACAAAATTAATTTGTGCTCCAAGTCAAGCTTTATTATCATCACAAAAGCACTTATTATATTTGTATAAGAGAAATATCAAAGATGGGGCTTCACTGCACTGTTTCTTACACATTTGAAAAGAAAGGGTGTGTTTGTTCTCAATATTTTTTCCTCCATTGAAAAGTAAAGGGTAGAGTTCAGAAGATTCAGGGTGTCTAGGATATGTACTGTGTGTCTATGTGTTTCTGAGACTGAGGGCTGGATAGAAGATCCTTGGGTAATCACCTTATAAAAATGTCCATTAAAATATGACTAACTCCAAGAGACAATTATACATTTTGAGACAGGAACTTGAAAATTGAGAGAGATGGTGATGACCCTAAAACAACAAATGAGCCTTTCTTATTTGAAGGGCCTGTCAATAGGATTTAAATTTACAATTAGAAAATTCCTTTTGACTTTTATTAGGACTTTCTGAAAAGACTACTTGAGATCCCCTTGAGGAAATTTTATTCAGTGTCTCCACCTCAGGGACACCACTACATCAAAGGTATTATTAGAATTTGCCCTCTGATTAGGTTGAACAAGAGCCTCTGTTGTGTGTAAGCTGAGGTGATGAACTTGGAATAATCAGCCTTCAGGCTGAATGGAAAGATCTACTTTCATTTCTTCTAAGAATGTAAATAGGCTTCGCATCTTCACCCAAGCGGGCCTGACAACATGTCAGTGTACAGAATTCAAAACAACAACAATAACAACAACAACAACAACAACAATACCCCACATCTTTATAAATTGACATCTTCTTATAGGCTTTGAATTTCACTAAATTTCCTAAGAGTTTTAGGAAAAGACTCAAAACCTTCTGTCACAAGAATTATAAATCTTCAGCTTTCCAAATCTAGATTCTCCTGTACATTTACAAAATAATGTTTTATAAAATTCTCTCCTACTCACATCCTTACTTGCACTCCAATTGATATTGTCTTAATTTAAAAAACATGACCCATAGTGAAAATAAGGAAAACATTATTCAATTGTTTTGTTCAATCCGTTTTATTCTATTCCTAGGATTGTCCAACACTAAGTTTTCAAAACTTGAGAATTCTTATATGAATAAAATAGATGCACTTGGAAAATGCAGAAAAACACAAAATGAAAACGAATCTACTGTCCATAAGGCCATAAGATTTTATAAGACTCATCTGCATCTGTTCATACACTTTTGTCCTGGAGGTATGTATACACTTTGTACATATTTGTCTTTATTTTTTAAGAGTATGCATATTATCCTTTAAGCTGCTTTTTAAAACTGATATATTGTTTTAAATATTTCATTTATTTACCTGAGAAAAAGAGAGCACAAGCAGGGGCGGGGTGGGGAGGAAGGGCTAAGCTGGGAGCCCCACGCAGGGCTCAAGTCCCAGGACCCCAGGATCATGACCCAGTCAAAGACAGACACTTAACCAGGTGCTCCTATATCACTCAAGTGCTCCTAAATTTGATACATTATTAATATGCTTTCATATTAAGAACATTTCCATCAACATCAATTTTAACATATAATCACCTTTTCTTTGTGTATGTATATATATATATATCAATAATTTACATCAATAATCTCAAAAAAGAGCCACCACTTTTTTCAACTATCTATTTGTATCGTAGTATTTGTGAATTCCTGCTCTCTGTACTCAAGTATTTACTGTGTTTGATGGCCCTGTATCAAACCCATTTTCAATAATTCTAAGTTTTCATTATTAAATAGTAATATATAATATAACAAATATCTTTAAAGATAACATCCTTGGATACAAGTGTAATAATTTGCTTAAAACAAATTCATGCATTTGGTATTACCTGGGATAAGGGAGAATAGTGAACCATCTGATGTACATTAATCAATTTATTTTCAAAAAAGAGAAATGTATCTCACTTCCTAATATGTGCGGCATTGCTTTGTCTTTGAACCTTCATTGATGTCATATTGTCATTAAAATAAATGTTGACCAGCTTAAAAGATAAAAAATATACTGTTTTAATGCAGTTGTTTATTCTTTAGTTTAAATTCCTCATGTGGTTATTTATAATTTTTATGTTTTATTTGATGATTCTTTCTTTTAAAAACATTGGTCATTTCTTTATCAGAACATTTAAAAAATTTAATTCTTCTATCGATTCCTAAAAGCTGTTTATTCTGAAATGTGTCTACTTTATATGTTAAAATATTTTTCAGGGAGGGGTGCCTGGGTTGCTCAGTAGTTTGGGCATCTGCCTTTGGCTTGGATCATGGGGGATCCCAGTGTCCTGGGATCCAGCCCTGCATTGGAGTCTGCTCAGTGGGAAGCCAGCTTCTCCCACTCTGTCTGCAGCTCCCCCTGCTTATTCTCTCTCTCTCTCTCTCTCTCTCTGTCTCTCCATTAAATAAATAAATAAAATCTTTAAAAAAAAGGAGATGGGAAGTTGTGTTTGATGGGGTGGCTAGGTGTGGACATTGGGGAAGGTATGCGTTGTGGTGAGCACTGGATGTTATGTGAGACTGATGAATCACAGACAGGTACCCCTGAAACAAAGAATACATTACATGCTAATTAAGAAATTAAATTAAAATGGCTGTGACTACCTTAAAAATGTTTTTCAATGTTTTCAATATTAAACTTTCATATAGTTTTTCAATTTATAAACTTCTTAAAACGTTTTCACATAAATTCCAGTTAATTAATATACAACATAATATTAGTTTCAAGTGTACAATATAGTGATGCAACACTTTCATGCATTACCTGGTGCTCATCACAAGCATGCTCCTTAATCCCCTTCACCTGTTTCACCCCCCACATTCAATTTATATTCTTTTAATCTGTATAACCCTCCTCTTCTGCACATCAGTAAACAAACTTGCTATCACTTTTTGAATCAAAATGTTCCTTAAGTGTCTCTGTGTACTTCTATTAGCCTATTCTTTCAATGGCTTCTTATGATTCAGCCTGAATCAACTTCGCTAGCCTTGTTCTTGCCTATAAGTTTCAATAAAAGTATTAAGGAATTGTGTGATTCCAGGGTTTTTCTTCATACTTGTCTCTTTGCCTAAAATGTACTCATATCTCAAAGATGGCTGTAGAAACTCTACTCTTCCTTCAGAGTCCTCAGTAGTATCTCTTAGTTGATTATTTCTTGCTAAGAATCTAATTCATAGTTAATTGATCAATAATATTTACTTTTTGTTTTGTAATTTCCTCAATTATGGGAGCTATCCCACGAAGACTTCCATCATATTTAATTGTTTCTTTCTTAATTTTCTTTCCCCTTTGCTATTTTTTTTAAATTTACGAGTCATATAAAACTATTACTTTGTTGTTGTTATTGTTAGTTTTTAATCTGGGAGGTCAGGAGCTCTTTATTCATATCCTTCTATGCTTCAGAGTTAAGAAAAGAACTCTTGTGGCTCAGTATACTCACAGTTTCAAGAAAAATAGAATAATAAATTCATTAAGTAGGTTTAACTCAGAAAATGACTGTCTGATAATTCTGAGTTCCTGAATAATGGTTGAGTTTTGATGAGTTCTTCAAGACCAGGCAAATTCACGTAGAGTGCATGCTATTCTTTTGCTATTTTTTTTTATCTTCTGCTAATTATTTTTACCCTTTTAGATTTAGGTTTCCATGTTAATTTGGTCAGTCAACATACAACCGTACGGTCATATATCCACCAGGAATGCCCACCAAGTCATTTCAAAACAGAGTAACTATTAACAATTATAGGGAAGTGAGCTGACTCTTCCAGTGTGCTACTTACCACAGACCAAACATTTTTTTTTTTAAAGATTTTATTTATTTGACAGAGAGAAACGTAGCCAGAGAGGGAACACAAGCAGGGGGAGTGAGAGAGGGAGAAGCAGCCTTCCCACCGAGCAGGGAGCCCGATGTCTGACTCGATCTCAGGTCTCCAGGATCATGACCTGAGCCGAAGGCAGTCGTTTAACCAACAGAGCCACCCAGGCGTCCCTACCAAACATTTTTTTATAGATGTTTTCTCTTTGTCATCCAAATGATCACCTAAGATAATTATTATCACCTCTCTTTTTTTAGATTAGAAAACGAGGTTCAGAAAAACTAAGTAACTTGCTTTGCAGAGCCAGGAATCTAATCCCCATGACTGTATATATCCTTCTTCATGTACAAGGCTGCCTGTCTTCATGGACCTGCATTCAGGTTGCTCAGGAGGGGCTATTTGCATAGAATATTATAAGTACAACTTTCCATTCATTTGAGTATATCTTAATATATATACATTAAGTGTCTTCCCTGAGACCCTTCTTCTAGAAATGATCCTAACCAACTAGAATGAGCTGGAGCTCAATAAAGAATTTATGAATTGAGATCCATCCACAAAGACGATTTAGAAACATCACAGAAAAATATCATGATAATGAACTCTCTGGCTGCAAATAGCCTTTATTTTCTTCCCTGATGGAGTTTCAGTTCACTTTGCCCTGAATAGACACAGTCTTAAGGAGTAACTGAAGGTATAACTATCCCTTGAGCCTTAAGTCACTCTCACTGGTATTTCAATGATTGGAGCATTATAAGTGAAAACTTCCAACAGGCATACCCCTGAAACGACTTGCTTTTGGTAGCTCTGAATATTGCACTTTCTCAATTGGAAACCCATTAAATTGACAGTGAGGTAAGTGCATGCCCAGAGAAAATGATATGAAAGCTAACAAGATAATAAACAGAATAAAAAGTGTCCTGAAGGCCTGTTGTAATGCCACTGGAGCTGCTGAGTGTGGGTTATTTGTGTTTGATTTCATTTGAGACACTAGAAAGAATGGCATTCATTGTTGACCATCCTTCTAGTTTTCAATTAATATATTAGTAACAACACTCTAGAATTTCTGGATGAAATTTGTTATTTCTTCTCTATTTCTTGTGCTTCAGCTAAGTAGTTCTGAAAACTGGCTGGTCAACAGAAATACCTGTGATGGTTCTTCGAAACAATTTTAATTTCCAACCCAGCTTACTAAATCCTGAGACAAGATAATGTAGGGTTTTAGCATTTAGTGTGTGTGTGTGTGTGTGTGTGTGTGTGTGTGTGTGTGTAATTAATTCAATAAATGAGCCTCTGCCCTTTATGCATAGTCAAAATTAGGGAGGGAAAAATCTCTAAGAAGACTTTAAATATATATGACTTTTCAGCTTCATTCAATAATTTCTAAGTATATACCAAAAGAAAGTTACTTTAGTTATAAAAATTTCAAGTAGCTTACAGACCAACCTGAAGACAAACAGATGTTCCCTTTACAAAAACACATGATGAATCCTACAATCAAGGCATGAGTCAAATCAAGGCTGAGGCAGCACAGAGGTGATAACTGGTTCTGTATTTTATTTATTTATTTTGGAGATTTTATTTGTTTATTTGAGACAGAGAGCCAGAGAAAGATCACAAACAGAGGAAGCAGAAGAAAAAGAGGGAGAAGCCCTATGTGGGATTCCATCCTAGGACCCTGGGATCATGACCTGAGCCAAAGACAAACATTTGACCAACTGAGCCACCCAGGCTCTCCACTGGTTCTGTATTTTAGCCTGAATAGTTCTCCTGTATCAGAGATATAGATTTGTGGGAAAAATAGCCTACACGTGTTATAAGGGAAGTTTAGTTCTCAGCACTCGACTTCCCCTACATTTTGCTTCATAAACATTTAAAAGTTTTCCAGAGGGCTTTAAAATATAGACATTTAAATATCTCAACTTTTGATCTCTAACAGTTTGTCTGCATCAACAATATTTTTGGTTTCAATAAAAACAAAACAAAACAGGGCACCTGGGTGCTCAGTGGGTTAAAGCCTCTGCCTTCGCTCAGGTCATGATCTCAGAGTCCTGGGATCGAGGCCCGCATCGGGCTCTCTGCTCGGCAGGGAGACTGTTTCCTCCTCTCTCTCTGCCTGTCTCTCTGCCTACTTGTGATCTCTCTCACTGTCAAATAAATAAATAAAATCTTTAAAAACAACAACAACAAAAAAAAAACAAACAGAAAGGACATGACAAGAGGCACAAAAGAAACTTCCTTAGATTGCCTAATTTGCCAGACAGATGATGTTCCAGCCAGCTTTCCCCCATTTTCTTGGGTACCATTCATCCTTAGAAGAAGTCCACAGAGCTTTGGAGCTTTCCAGCTTCTACCTGCTAAGGAGAGCCGGTGCAGGGGGAGAAAGGAAAAAGAAAAAGGTTGAGATAGTTACTTCTCATATTTCTCTCTCTCTCTTCTGTCTCCCCACCCTGCTCTCATGTATTCATTTGTGTTCACTCTTTCTCTTGTAAAGGTGGAAAATCTTCCCAGAAACTTCCAGCAAGCTTTGCCCAGTTTCATTTGCACTGGCGGACTATCTGCTCACAATCACTGAAAGAGGAAATTAGATAACCAGTTTCATCAAAGTAAATCCTCTATGGTTGGGGAGAGGGAAAGAAGTGAGTAGTAGAGAAGTGATTAGTAGAGAAGTGAGTGAGTAGCTATCTTCCTTGAGCATATTATTGTTAGTTTAACATGAACAGGATTAGATTAGGCTTATGAGCAAAAATGCATTTGTATAGGCAAGCAAGAGTTTGGATTAATAAATCCCAAAATATTGGGAAGCCTGGTTGGCTCAATTGTTTAAGTGTCTTCCTTTGGCTCAGGTCATGATCCCAGGATCCTGGGATCTAGTCCCACATTGGGATCCTTGCTCAGCCAAGAGCCTGCTTCTCCCTCTGCCTGCTACTCCCCCTCTTACACATTCTCTCTCTGCCTCTCTCTCTCTCTCTCTCTGACAAATAAATAAATAAAATCCTTAAAAAAATAAATAATGAAGTATTTGGCTTTGGACTGATCTTTGTTACAGAAAGGGAAGTGATTTAGTAAATCAAAATACCATATTTAAAAGATAAAGTCTTTATTTTGAGCTATGTGATGGTGTATCCAAATTTACCTTTATATTTGTAACTTCAGGTTGACAAAACTTATTTTCCCTGGAATGCGTCAAGAATTAGTAAGGACACATAGCTTACAACCCTGATGAACAGAAAAATGGGCAAGAAGAGTTGTCTAGATGATTAGCATTTCTAACCCATGGAAACTCTAAAGAAGCCCACCATTCACATAACAATTTAAATTAGGTTGTAGATGTTAACGGTACTTAAAAAAACAAAATCAAATCAAAACAAAACAAAACAAAAAACT
The DNA here is from genome assembly GCA_004023965.1 of Spilogale gracilis. Lineage (NCBI taxonomy): Eukaryota > Metazoa > Chordata > Mammalia > Carnivora > Mephitidae > Spilogale > Spilogale gracilis. The sequence goes on from PITA01003876.1 coordinate 45,559, forward strand.
ACCCATCAATATTAATATAAACTAGAAATTTTAATAATAGGAATGATCAAAACGAAATAATCCTGTTTTAAAATTCTCATATATGTGAAGAAGGTACAGGTAATAAGTGACTTTTTTCTTAATTTGTTTATTGTTTAATTTTCTTAACATAGCACTTACTCAAATTCCACTAATTTGACAGCCTGGGCTTATAGTAATGTTTCAACTAACTGCACAGAGACATGAACCTGTACACTGAAATTAGTAGGAGTCCTCAGCATGGATCAGGCAGGAGCAAGACCTACTGAATCCTGAGCACCATGCTAGTAAAAGCTAAAGAGGATTGCTGGATTCTCTCAAAAAAGAGAGAAGACACAGGGAGTGAGTGGCTGAACTGTGATTTATTATTAGTAATAAACTTGGTCAAGAGGCCAGAAAAGCCTAGAATTAATCTTACCTAAGAGATCACAGTGACAGTTCTCTCAGAGCTGGTTTTCAGCAAATCCAAAGACTTCCTGAAGAGTCAAAGACAGGTGTGTACCCCACATGGCTGCAGAAAAATAGGTCAGTAGATCAAATGCCAGATTTAGAAGAGTGAGACCATGCTAGGAAGGGAGAGGTGGGTGGCCTGGGAGAATGAAGGACCATGCATTGCGAATGATTAGCTGTGAAATATTTTAATATTTGTATGATAAATATCATATGAGGATACATGTCTGTAAAATATCATCAAATGTAAAGACGGTGTTGATGAGTTTTTGTAGAGCGCTTGCTCTCTGCCTACTGCTGTATTGGAGGTGTTAGCATCCTCTTTGTCACACTACCTAGTGTATTAATCTATGTTCAGCCTCATATTTAAAACCAACGTGAAAAAGACAGAAGGATAAGCTTGCTTTTATGTGAACAAACACTGATACCTGTTGGAATTTAGGATGATAATTTGTTCCCTGTCAGCATTCCATTGGCAACTTAAAAGTTCCTGTATGTTGGTCTTGTAAAGGAGCAAGCCAACCAAAGCTAAAACAATAGACTAAAATGTGTAATGCAATGTGCTAGCATTCATTGTGTTACTGTACTTGTTTTCCCTTGAAATAACCAAAGCTGGAACAAAGGTCGGGACAGGTTGAGCACTTTTAAAACTGCACAGTGACCAACAGTTGTTGGGAACAACAACAACAACAACAAATAAAATAAAACAAAACAAGACAAAAATATATATATTCAACTAGCTTCTGCCTAAGGACAAACTAACATTTAGCTAATCTTTACTATCAGATGACTCCTAAGGTAAAATCAAATCAATTAGGAAGAGCTATGGATATCATATATACTCCCCAAATCTATTTATTTATTTATTTATTTATTTATTTATTTATTTTTGATTTATTTATATTTGCAGATTTTATTATTCGACAGAGAGAGAGACAGAGCACAAGTAGGCAAAATGGCAGGCAGAGGGAGAGGGAGAAGCAGGCTCCCCACTGAGCAGGGATCCCAATGCGGGGCTCCATCCCAGGACCCTGGGATCATGACCTGAGCGGACTGTAGACATTTAACCGACGTATAACTGATTGAGCCGCCCAGGTGCCCTCCTCAATTTTATTTAAAACAAAAATTATAACTGATTTGGAATTGTATAGACAGAAATTAGTTTAATTCTATATATTGAACAAAGCTTCCCTAGAGAATATAAGAAACAATTTATAAATATTTTTTTATTAGGTTGAAAAGCTCCCAATTGAATCATTTTAATTCTGCAAATCATTAATCAGATGTATCCTTACTATACAAGGTTATTCCATGGACATAATTAAATATCTTAATCCCCTTAAAAGGAAAAGTATTGAGTAAAACGCATAGAATATTTGATATTTAAAATGCAAATACAGTTGAGCATGATTTTTTGGTGTGAAAAAAATTCACATTTTTAACATATTTTCTTTAGCATGAAATTTATAAAAATTAAATTGATACTGTAATAGGTTATTTATGTTGTGAATAGATTTTAAAAGAAAACAAGATTATATAAAAATAGGTGTCCTGTCTTTTCCTTTTTAATTTATTTGAAAAAATATTTGAATTAATACAAAATTGAGTCCCTAGGAACTTAGGCATTAAAAGTCCCTATTGATTTCTATGAGGTATGAACTTACTCAGACTGTTAGCTATGTTATTAGTAAAATTCTAAAAAAATAATGCTGAATCAAAGGTATGATTTAATAGGTATGTAAATCAGGAAAATGCAGTATGTTTAAATCTATAAAAGCAAGATTTTTTAGGTTGAGGTTACTTACAAAAGGCACCAAGTTCAAAGTTATCTTTTTTTTTTCTTTTCTGGAAGTTATCATACTTAACTAAAAAGTCACAAGAAACATTTTTGGCAGTAGTTTAAGCCTATTTTTCATATATTCATCACACATAATGAGCTCAGGGATTTTTCTCAAATGTTGCGATTAACATTCACCTTTTCTTGAACCTTATGCTTAGAAAAATATTAAAAAAGAATATTTTCAGGAAATGACAAAAACAGAACAATAGGTATTTAAAGCCCCCAGTTGTGGGGATCTTAATTGTATCAACAATGTGATCATCAGTGAGCATTACTTCTCCAGGGACGCTAATGCTGCCTAATGGACCATAAGAAGGCTTTCAAGGAGCCCAACCTACTTATCAGCTTGGAGAAACTCTTGCTGGGAATCATTGCTTAATAGATGTAGCTTTCTCCTTTGCCAGTAACTTGATTTTTCAACACATCTTTCTAACAATGCCTTCAAAAATATGCAGTTGGATCCCAGTGTGGAGGGTCAAGAACAGTGACTACAAAGCCACTGTGCCTGGAATCTACCATTGAGTAATAGTTATTTACTTTTGATGCAGCCTCATCCTTTCTAGGTACGCACAAAAGAGAAATGAATATTAACTCATCTACCATTTTAGCATAAATCTACTTGTAACCTTTTCCTTCATTAAACAAAAGGGTCTGGTAAACGCCAGTGCTACCGAGGAGCGAAGAGGAACAGGTGTTGGGAAAAGATGGTTAAAATGTATTGAAAACAGGGAAGAGTGGCTCTGCAGGTACACTTTCTATATTTCACTGTTTTGCAAACAGCTAATTAATAATAGTAAGGCAAAATAGTGCACACCTGTATCATGATCTGGTATGAGGTAAAATGTGCAGCTGTGTATTCATGGGACTGATGTTACTGAGCTTATGAAATAACAAGATGACATAATAAAAAATGGCTGAATGGTGACTCTCATTGGTTCTAACTTTTTTAAAATGTGATCTGGCTACACTTAATAAGTACTAGAAATTCATGGGACCAAATAATTTTTGATACATTGCATCATATTGTTTTGTTTTGTTTTTACATTTTTCTCTTCCTGTATTTTCCCTCTTGCTCTGGTCCTCTTTAAGCAGATAATCAACTTTTCTTTTTTTGTCTCAAAGAGAAGCTGTATGGTTGAATAAAAAGCACAAGTTTGCTAGAACATAGCATAGTCTTGCTTTTGCAACCTGTTATTTTTAATGCTCAAACCCATTGGAAATATCATCTAAAATTGCTTATAAATAGAATAAGGAAATATAAAGGGAGAAAAAGAGACTAAATAAAGATCCATCCAAGCGAGAGGACGACAACACTGGAGGTCTTAAAAATGGAGAACCATCCTCCCTTCCCTGACATTTCCTCAGAAAGTTGAGAAGCCCACAAGTAAAGATATTGTAGGAGCAGCTGACTTCTACTCTAATTGCTGCCTGCTCCTCCCTCTTCAACTCCCACCTAAATCTACAAAGGAATTCCTCTAACTGTAGAAAAAATACATTGGGTCTGGTGTATAGATTGTGTAGTGTGGAATGCTGACACTAAATGCAGGTGGCTCCTGAAGTATTCCAGCTCTCCTTAGGGCTCCTCCTGAAAATCAAGGGGAAGACAGATTTCTCCAGAAAAAGAAGCTTACACTGTTACCTAAGATGATTGATTCTCAACGCTAAGAGGAAATAAAGTTAAAATGTATTGTGCAGGTATTCAATATAAAATGCAAAATAATAATTTTTCAAATTTCATTTTAGTTTTTTACTCATTTATTTATTCTCTTTTTAAATTTTAAAAGATTTTATTTATTTGGGGGGAGGCACTTTTTTTATGGTGGCATGGGAGAAATTTGTGGTCTTCAAGCACACTGATAGTAAGAGCAGGAAAGACGAGCAAGATGACTAGAGTAGGAGGATGATAATAAAGTACATTGTACTTTTATATTGTGTATAAATTTCTCGGGATTTTTAAATTCGTTTTCAGCTTTATTGAGGAAAAATTGACAAAGTTGTATGATATTCAGAGTACATCTTGGTGGCTGCTATACGTGTACATTGTATTCCATATTTCCATGCCTATTCTCCAGGAGGGGCGGTTTTGCTCCATGATTTCAGTATAGCCCCCATGGTATAGAGGAACAATATTCCTCCTGTTGAACACACAATAGTAGAGACATGCATCCTTTTTAGCAACAATTTTAAGGAGCTTTCACTGTGTGAAGGATAAAAATGCCACCTTAGTGTAACTGTCTTCAGAGTTTATCTTTTACATTTGTTTGTGGAATGCTTTTTCTCCTCAATTCATCAAAGCAACTGATTTTTTCTTCATTTTGGATCCTGACAGGGAAACTTTGTTTATAAAGTCTTTCTTTATTGCAAAAGTATAGAGATATTGCGGTCTATACTCCACTAGTAACTTCTTAAATCATCACATTTGAGAATTATTATTATTTTTTAAGATTTTATTTTATTTATTTGACAGAGAGAAACACAGCTAGAGAGGGAAGACAAGCAGGGGGAGTGAGAGAGGGAGAAGCAGGCTTCCTGCTGAGCAGGAATCCTGATGTGGGACTCAATCCTGGGTCTCCAGGATCATGACCTGAGCTGAAAGCAGTCGCTTAACCAACTGAGCCACCCAGGCACCCCGAGAATTATTTTTAATTATCAGGTAATGCATAAAGCAGACATCTTCATTCCCCCACCACCACCGGCCTGCTCCACAGCTTCACTGAGTGAGGTAAATCCGAGAAACACAAAAGAGTGAAAATGAACGTGGAGCTATTTTAAGTTTTTAAAATGACCGCATCAATCAAAGCCACATCAGAAAGACCCTCCAAACCAAAAAGCTGGATGTCCAGTTGGTTGCATCAAAACATCCCATATCCTTGAATTTCCACCACAAGAACTTTAAAGCTTCACATTGTCTGCCCTCTATGAGATAAAGGGTGCCTTCTACTTTGGCCAGTTTGAATGTGGCTGAAGAAATTGCTGTTGTGGACAAAAAAGCAACTGTAATGAAGATGAAAGCATAAGAAATAGTTTGCTCTAGGGTGCCTGGGTGGCTCACTTGGTTGGGCGACTGCCTTCGGCTCAGGTCATGATCCCGGAGACCCGGGATCGAGTCCTTCATCGGGCTCCCTGCTCGGCGGGAAGCCTGCTTCTCCCTCTCTCACTCCCCCTGCTTGTGTTCCCTCTCTGGCTGTGTGTCTCGCTGTCAAATAAATAAAATCTTAAAAAAAAAAAAAAGAAATAGTTTGCTCTGGAGATACCGAGCATGGTGTATACGTGTGTGTGTGTGTGTGTGTGTGTGTGTGTGTGTGTGTTCTTCTGCCTGCCTGTCAAGCACAATGAAGTGCTGGCATTATTCAGCTTGGATGCAACAACTTCAACCAGTCCTATACTTTTTGTCCATCCTCCCAGGACATCATATATTTGAACAATTGATGGACAACATGATAAATTCTTTGCTGTTCAGGTTACTGACTTTTTCTCTTTTTTTCTTTTTAATATTTGAGAAACAAGGAAATATACATTTTTAAAAGCTTGACTGCCCCCCAAAAGTCCTTCTAGTCTCAGTTACTAGATATTTTTCTTCCACAAAGAAAAGTGGTGTGCTCTTACCTATAACTTCCATCAATAACACAGTAATACAGACTTCTTTACATCTTAATAATTGCCAGTCTAGATTAACAAGCTGCTAATGTTTTGATTTACAAATTGGAGGCCCATTTGGTTTGCTTGGCCTTCAAGAAGATTGAGCTGTCTCTTCTATTCCCTGAAAGTAAATGACTGTTTATTCATTCCCTTGATTAGAAGGCTGCCCTCCAGCCAGATAAAAGAGGTTCTATAATAAATGTGAGACTCCCATGTTTTGTTTTGCTTTCTGGATTTAATACTAAACATTAAAAGGAATTGGAGATTGATTTTTGTTCAGGGACCAATGCCAGATAAAACAAGGAGTCAGCAAGCAAACTAGTTTGTAGACATGAGTTCCTTTATAATGAGGAGAGGATTTGGATTTTAATGTAGTGGCAACTGGATTATTCCAGGTGTGTGTGATGAGATGTGTGTGTGTGTGTGTGTGTGTGTGTGTGTGTGTGTGTTCCCATCTCAGCAGGCGGTCTTCATTCATTCCCTCTGATATTCTGTTGGTAGCTGTTGTTGTCAAAGATCAAAACTTAATGCACCTCACCCATTCCTTTAGTCTTTGAAGCAAAAATCTTCAGTTGAATTTTCTGTTATTGAGACCAGTTCTACATAAATATGGTGGGAATTAAAGCACACATGTGTGCACACACAGGATAAAAGAGAAAACTTCCATATTTGCATAATTTATGGGCATGAAAATACTTTTTTTTTTCTTTTCTCTCCTCTCTCCTACCTTTTGGAGGACTGTAGAGCTCCCTCTGCTCCATAAATTTGTCAGTTGGCATTGCGTCACAGATCAATTTCTTCCAATTCGTCTAGTCTCCTCTCGCCTTGGGGACGATCTTATGTCTCCTTTGACTTGAAATGGAGCTTCTCTGCTTTCTGAGTTACTGACAAATTGGCCAATAATGGGAGTAATGGATGCAGTAGTCTCTTGCCTCCCTCCAGGCAATTTACATGTTCGTCTAAAGTGTCTCTTCTTTAGAATTCTGGGCTCAGAAGTGTACCCAATTGCAGCTACTAATGGAGCTGCTAGTCCGAGTGCCTAAAGTCAATGGATCAATAAATAAAATTATCTCAGCTGCTAAGTGTATGTGCTTCACTTTGATCCATGGAGACAAGAAAGGAATGGGATAGACTAAGAAAGGAAAGGGGGGACAGAGTGGATAATATAACAAGAAGAGATATTTGGGTTCACATTCCTCCTCTATTTCTAACCCATAAACTGCCAACTGGGTGCATGCTTACAAGTTGTGACATTAAAAGCTGATGTAAGCTTTACAATATATTCAACATAAAAACAGGAATAAAGGAAGTGTTCAGTGTTGGGAGATGTATACGCCGGGTTTTGTTCATTTACTTCTTAATTCAGCCAATCATGCCAAGAATTTGATTTATTTTTAGCACAAGGGAGGTCAATGTCTACCTTTTTTTTCCTTCATGGGAATCCATCTCCAAATCTCCCAAATCTAGTGTTTTCACTGTATCTTCTTTTGACGCACAAGAGTATGTGTCTTTCTCAGATTACTCACAACACACTAGGAATCAAAAAATCCAAATGTAGTTCTGGTGTAAGATGTCTACAGGGAGGAGAAAAATGCTCAGAGTAGGAATTCAGTTATTCTTTTATTCATTCATTTGTTCACAGCAAACAGAAGACAGTGATAAAGTGGGGGCCATGGTAGACACTAAGGGATTGGTTTCCTTTGTATTTTTCTCCCCATATTTAAGAAAGGGCAGTGTCCACATTGCTGTAGAGCCACCCATAATGTATGCATCTCAAGTTCTTCAATTAATTTTATGAGCTTTCACGTTTCACATCTTATTACTTTATTGAAGGCATTTATGACCCACTCCCCTGAAGGCCAGGATTCATTAACTTCTTTACTCATTCCATAAATATTTATGGAATGTCTACTGTGTTCCTTATGTTGCAAACAAGACTAAGGTTACAGTGGGTAAGAAAAGGCAGACACCCCTGTTAAAAAATAAGTAGCTTGGAACCAGTACGATAATACTTGGGAGCATCTCTACTTAGGCACAACAATGGCAGGAATCAAAAAATCCAAAGGTATAGGGTGCCTGGGGGGCTCAGTTGGTTGAGCGACTGCCTTCGGCTCAGGTCATGATCCCAGAGACCTGGGATAGAGTCCCACATTGGGCTCCCTGCCCGGCGGGAAGCCTGCTTCTCCCTCTCTCACTCCCCCTGCTTGTGTTCCCTCTCTAGCTGTGTTTCTCTCAGTCAAATAAATAAAATCTTTAAAAAAAAAAATTCCAAAGGTGAATGAAATCCATATCCTGTCATGATAGATAATAGTTAGTATACATATATATAAAGGAATAATGACTTAAAAATAAATGTGATAGAGGTAGTGGGGTGGCTGTCAGTTAAGCATCAGTCTTTTGATCTTACCTCAGGTTTTGATCTAGGGGTTGTGAGTTCAAGCTCCACTTTGGGCTCCACATTAGGCATGGAGTCTACTTTAAAAATGAATGAATGAATGAATGTTGTAAGCCCTAATCCATATTATCCTATTTTTCATGTATGCCTAAATCAAACTTGCATATTTTTTCCCTAAGTTTTTCTTCTCTCCTTTTCTAGTTTCCCTGTCTTCTGGAAACATGCATATTGATGAACCCAAATGATCTTATTTTACTAATTCTTTGCAAATTGTCACTTTAATCCTTTTGCACAAACTGCTGAAATTATCATTCATGTATCCTCCTTAATAAATTATGGAGACGGGTTTATTAGTACAAGATTTCTGAAAGTTTATGAGACGTTTTTTGATATGATGAAAACACTTTCCCCGCCCCTAACGTTTTCCTTTCCTTTCTAACAATCTTGATGTTTTTTAGGGCTAGAAATATTATTGCTCTCAGAAAGTCATGCTCCCTTAAAAATATTAGCCAAATGTCTTCTGGAGAAATTTCTACCTAGGTTTCCATGTCACATTCTTGCCAGTGTTTTTCCTTTACAAATTAAAGAAAAGGGGGGGGCATAAAAACTAAATACAGTTTTGTTGGATCAAATTCTTTGTTTTCTTTTCTTCCTTCTTTTATTCTTATTGTTGTTGTTGTTGTCAATTTGTAGGATTTGATATGTCTTTTGTCATATAGGGATGTATTAGAAAGTTTTAGGGAAATGAGATTTACATACCTCTTGTCAGACTGTCCCAGAAAGGGAAATTGTCACTGTGATGAATCTCCTCTATGAAATTGTAAGTTACAGTTCTCTGGGGAAAAACATATTGTACATGTGGGTCACTGTTAATAGGGCATGATTCACACTCATTAATGGAAATCATCCAAGGCCAGTAAAGAGTCTTTGTTAACAAATGTACTATAGGAACTTTTAAAAAGATCCATTTCTTGATAGTCTCAAGTAATGTGTGATTTCTTGTCTACCTCCTCAGAAATTTTCCTTGCCATGACAGAAACTTATAACATGTGTGCTGATTTTATTTTTTTTTTTGAAGCTGCTTACTCAGTTAAATGTAAGAAATTGAATCTTGAAAGGAAAAAAATATATATAATGAAGGTAGAAAGAGAAGGAAAGAAGAAAGAGCCTGGAAGAGCAAAATGTCTTAGCTGAGTTTATGTACTTATTTATTTGTTTTAAAATATTTTATGTATTTATGTATGCATGTATGTATGTATGCTGAGTTTATGTACTTATTTATTTGTTTTAAAATATTTTAAAATATTATTTTAAATAAAATATTATGCACTTATTTATTTGTTTTAAAATATTTTATGTATTTATGTATGCATGTATGTATGTATGCTAAGTTTATGTACTTATTTATTTGTTTTAAAATATTTTATGTATTTATGTATGCATGTATGTATGTATTTATGGGAGAGAAAGAGATAGAGAGAGGGAGCACAAGCAGGGAGAGGAGCAGAAGGAGAAGAGAAGCTCAATCCTAGCACCCTGGTATCCTGACATGAGTCCCAGGCAGACGCTTAATCAACTGAGCCACCCAGGTGCCCCTGGTTCAGTGGAATTTAAACGGTCATTTAAACAATACTGGAATGGTCATTGTCTATATGACACTTATACTGAGTTTCGATGAAAAGAGCTTTTCTTTTTGAGCTAAAGAGGACTTGTCTGATATATTGGCTCTTATGAAGATCCATTAGAGTTTTGTTCCTTTGGAACAAAGAATTAGTGACAACCCCTAGTGTGCTTCTGCTGCTGATGGGTCAACACTGTTCTGTAATCACAACAAGGCAGCCAAATGGGGTCTTGTCAAAGAGAGAGAGAGAACATGAGTAGATTTATATCTCATCACTGAGGAACCTAGAGACATCTGTCCAGGGAGAGTGGGGCATATGGGCTGAGGTGCTTAGATCAGTTCATGTCATAGTAGGAGAGCATAAGACATTGTAATCTATTAATTTAACGTGAACCATTTGTTCCCACAGACTGGAGGTCTTAAGAATATATGTATACATGAGAAAACAAGAAAACTGTATATTGCCAAGTGCTAAGCTTAATGATGCAATGATGCAGTTATTATTGGTTTAATGAAATAAGCAGCTTGCATTTTGACACACATTTTTTGGCATCTGGGTGGATGCCAAATAAACTTGGCACCCTTTCCTCCTTTTATCCCTTAACCATCTTTACAAAGACTAGAAGTTTCCTTTTCCGACGAGGGACAAGAGCCATGGTGTGAATCCTTGCTTATGCTAGTCTTGAAATTACAGGGTTACAACATGTAGGTTAAAGAATATTGTAGAAGATAACTTGATATACTGTGTATCTCAGCTAGTAATCCCCAATTAGGATCTATGGGCGATTACTTACTGATGTTGTTATGGTTGTGCTATTCTAAAGGAACATAAACCTTCAGTCATTAAGCTGCATTGTAATTTTCCCAGTTAAAAATAAAGATATTTTTTGAAATAATCATGAACCTGCAATTCTTATATGACATTAAATTATAAAACTCTTTCCAGAAGGAGGGAACTTTATCATGCCAACTGAAGTCCTTGGTCACTGGGTTCTTTGCTAACCCTAATTTATAATAAAGAGGGTGGGACCATTTGTGGAAGCCCCATGCAATACATTCATTTGAGAAATAAAACAGAACCCAAAGTGTTTCAGGGCCTCTGTATACACTCTATGCACCTTTCTCTAGCAGACTTCCTCGTCTGTAGCTTTTCTTTTCCAAAGGCAAACCGCATTTGGAAATCTGGTGACCCATTCACTTTTATATAATCATATATAAGTCCCCAAAGAACTGTTATGTTTAACTGTTATTGCAGATTGTATTTTACAGTTGCCCAAGGTTGTGTTAAAAAGGGTGTTTTTGGTCTTTGACTTGAACACATTATCTGAAATATGCTATTTTACTGATTCACAAGTGCCTCAGAAGCTGAGAGTTTTACTATCCATGTCACCCATAAACCATATTCCTTATCAGACTTCATTATAGGTTCAAGTTCTGAACCAGAGATCTGGCTAAAACTGAGGCAGGAGAAATATCTATTAAGTGACTTTGTTTTTGTAACCTTGAGTTATATGCTATATGGATACCTACTCCCTTATATTTGACACACTCCTGTAGCTTGTCCAAGCAACTAAGTCAGTTTTCATTAAAGTTAAAAATATAGAGATTTAACTCTTTCCCTTGTAAGTTTGGATCAGAGAGTGGCCTATTTTCCAGAGAGAGAGAGAGAGAGAGAGAGAGAGAGAGAGAGAGAGAGAGATGATAGATAGATATATAGATATAGATATAAAAATAGATATAGATATAATGAAATATATATATAATGAAATATCTATCTCTCTATATAATGAAATATCTATATATATAATAACATATATATACGTATCATGCCAAATTTATGTTGTAAATATGGTGTGGTATGGTATACATTATTTAATACATACTTCTTTTATATTTGTAAAGTTCTTGATAATTTACATAGGGCTTTGAGCTAAACTAGCATAGTTGGTCAATAAAAGACTTCTATGAGAGATAAATAGAGCCTAAATTTTATCTTCATTTTACACCTGATGGAAAAAAGAATTCAGAGAGAAATGATAACCATTTTGTAAATATAAGGTGAATAAACGGTGGGACTCAAGGTCAAATACTGGCCATGTGACTTCTTCAAGATTTTTCACATTCGTTAAGCAGTGGATTCAGGAACCTTGGCAAATAATGATCTCTGTCCTTTGTGAGGCCAAATGGTGTGCACTTATGAAGAAACTTACACTTGACAAAGCTTCAAGGCAATTTTTTTTTACCTAATCATACACCTAGAAAATGCTACTTATACAGCATGATGGAGTAAACATTAGACTTAGTGAAGGAAGGCATTCTTTGTATATTACATAAATTAAAAAAAAACAAAATAAAAGAAATACAGGAAATACTAAATTTTGAATTTTTACAAAATTCCCATAAGGTATTTTCAAAATTTTAAATAAGAAAATTGAGTTGGCTTCTGTAAATATTATTTTTTTTCAAATTTTAACCTGAAAATTGATCAAGACTGTCAACAGGATTCCTACATTTTTAAAAAATGTCTTTTTGGCAGGAAATTTTATTCACACACATAGGTGTTAACAAATGGAAAAGATAATTTATTATTTTTTGTGCCAATTGAAAGAAAATTTGTAGCATTAACAAGGTCTCAGAATTGTCAATCTTAATACTCCAAATGTGTATTCATTCTGGACATCTATCATTTTCTTTTAATGTAATTAAAAAAGAAAATTCTGGGGCACCTGGGTGGCTCAGTTGGTTGGGCGACTGCCTTCGGCTCAGGTCATGATCTGGGAGACCCGGAATCGAGTCCCACATCGGGCTCCCTGCTCAGTGGGAAGCCTGCTTCTCCCTCTCTCACTCCCCCTGCTTGTGTTCTCTCTCTCGCTGTGTTTCTCTCTGTCGAATAAATAAAATCTTAAAAAAAAATAATAAAAGAAAAAAGAAAATGCTGACATTTCTTATGGTAATGAAGATGCATTTGAAACTCATTTTATATCAAAAATTCAAAATAATGATAAAAATTTTTGATAAAGTATTTTGTAGAATTCAAATTTAAAGATTAATGAAAGAATATCAGTGAGCATTTTAACCATACTCTCCCAAAGTTTAGTTTTTCTTAAATATATAATCTATATTAATACATGGTAATATGTTTCATGTAGTTTTTGCAATTAAAAATACATTTGTTCAAGGTGTTCAAAAATTTCACTTCAATTAGCTGCTTTGACAAAACAATAATTATTCTTCAATAGTCTACAAAATATAATTATCCAAAATAATTACACACAACGTTTGACAAAAATTTATGCATGGCAAAAGCCCCTAATCTGAAATAAAAGAAAGTGATATTTCCATCCTATTTCTCTGCACAAAGCTGAAAAAATATAGTGGCCTGAACCCTGTTAAAATCACCTACTTTTATTGTGTTTTTCACTTACTTTTAATATCATTCAACATAAATTTAATCTATAGGCATACCATATCACATAAGTTCTTTTCTAAATTAAACAATGTATTATTAAAACCCCAGACTTCTCAGAATAAATATTAGTGAATGCAATCATATAATTTGTCTTCAACGGTAAGACATTTTTGTGACTAAATTGTCACTATTAACAATTAGGCTATGGAGAGGAGTATAAACAAGAAATATCATGGGCCCAGTTAATAATAATTTACTAATATGACTAGTATTTACAAATAAGGCTAATACTACCAATACTAATTAACTTAATCCTCAAACAGCCTACAAAGTAAGGCATACTGACCTCTCCATTTTAAAAATTAGCATTCTGGGCACATCTGTGGTTCATTCATTAAGCATCTGCCATCAGCTCAGGTCATGATCCCAGCCTTCTGGGACCGGTCCCCGCATCCGGCTCTCCTCAGGAGGAAGTCTGCTTCTCCCTCTCTCACACCCACTGTTTCTGTTCCTTCTGTTGCTGTGTCTCTCTCTGTCAAATAAATAAATAAAATCTTAAAAATAAATAAAAGTAAATAAAAATAAAAATTAGGGTTCTAAGATAGAATGTCTAGGTAGTTTGCTGTAGATCAATCTACAAAAAGCCAAGGTCTGCACAGGTCATGCTGAGATTGGGTAGAGAGTACAGATCTTAGAGCTGGCACTTGATGTTATATTTCTGTCTATGTACACATGGCACATAGAGTTCTAGGATGATTTCGTATAGTCCTATATTTAAAAATGTTTGTTTCCACTTGAATGTTTGTCTTACGTAGTTTGTTTTGATATTTCCACGAAGAAGAGATTCTTGGACGGTCTTTTTGCACGGTCTTTACGTCATTGAACACATCGACAATGTATTACTCAAAATAGTGTCTTTTCTATCTCTTTGCTTCAGTGATCCCAAACATGAGTTTCAGATATTAGTTAATTAATCAAGGTAGTAAACCAAGCCACCCTGTAATGCATGAAGCATCTTGGATTTCTCAATTACTTGTGAGATCTTGTGATTTAGCTACTTCTAGTATGATCCATCCTACTGGAAAGAATCCCATGAGGGTAACTTGTGTCTTATTTTATACTTTCAAACACTTAAAAGAGTGAAAAACTCCTTTTTGCCCATATAGATATGTGGTTCATCAGGGTATCAGTGTAGTTAACTTAGAAATATTGTTTATTTTAAAAATATTATTGAAATATAAAAGGTTGAGGCCAGGGTAGAAAACTCCAGGAAAATAAGAAGGAAAATATAAGATAAACTTCATTATATTACCTAATTAATAAACTTTTTAAGACTATGCTATCTGATATATTAAATAACTTTAGAGCTTCAATCGAATAGTTACTTCTCTTGGTATTAAAACAGGGATTTATGATAATATTTTAAATATACACACACATACGCAGATACTTAAGGGAGTTACCAACCTTTATGGCTTTAGAACATTGATTTTTTTCAGCATATGTATTTGGCAGATATCTTTGGCCCCTTACGTCACATTCTGGTGGCAGATTTTGGGGTTCAGCTGCAATTCCTGGAGGCAGTTCCATGTGGAACTTGGACGTGCCTCACTCAGGCAAAGTCACTCTTCAAGTAGGACATGTTATGTTTTTCCTTCCTGCCTCAGGGTCTTCTCCCAAACAAAGCCATCTAATGCAAACCTAAATCCAGCCATAAAGCACAGGAGGATGGGACTCTTTGGTGTCTCGGTCAGTTAAGCATCTGCCTTCAGCTCAGGTCATAATCCCTGGGTCCTGGGATTGAGTCCCCCATCAGGCTCCCTGCTCAACGGAGAGCCTGCTTCTCCTCTGCCTGCTGCATGCCCTGGTTGAACGCTTGTGTTCTCTCTCTCTCTCTCACACACAAAAATAAACAAGTAAAATCTTAAAAAAAAAAAAAAAATCATCCAGGGGTCATCTGCAACCAGTGGGAATTGCAAGTTGGTGGAGAGCTGCCCTGGTCACCCTTTCCAAACAGGTTGCTGTGAGCTGCCCAGAGATCCTGCAGGAGCCACATCTTTGCAGCCCTCACAGGCAATTGGAACAATGGGATCTCATTCTGGCCAGTCTCTTTCCCTATGCTACCCTGCACACTCCCTTATCCTCCCTCCTCCAACCTCCTCACTGACAAACTGCGTGTGCTACGGTCTTTTTTTCTAAGTTATTTATTTATTTATTTGGCAGAAAGAGAGATCCCAAGTAGACAGAAAGGCAGGCAGAGGGAGAGAGAGAGGAGAAAACTGCCGAGCAGAGAGCCCGATGTGGCCCTCGATCCCAGGACGCTGAGATCATGACCTGAGCCAAAGGCAGAGGTCCAACGCACTGAGGCCCCCCCCGCCGCGGTCTTTTTTTCAAACACTGTTTTTTGAAGGTATCAAAAGACGTCAACATAAACTATATATAAAATATAGAGAACAAACTGATGGTTACCAGAGGGCAGTGCTGTGGCTTAAATAGGTGAGGGGATTAAGAGGTACACTTGCTGTGATGAGCATCAGATATTGTATGTAAGTGATGAATCACTAAATTTTATACCTGAAACTAAGATTGCACTGTAAGCTATCTAACTAGGATTTAAATAAAAATAAAAACAAAAAACAGAAGACAATATAGAGTGTAGATCATTTTAAGAATATTTTGATTTAATTTGCAACAATAATTTTTAAGTGTTAAGCATGGGGTAAACCAAATATAAAATTGAAATGCAAAAACAAAAATTGAAATGCTACTTCTACTTAAATTTCTGGAAAATATACAAAATAAAAATATGACTCATATACAAACATGATCAAAATATTTTAATAATCAATTTCTAAATTCAAAAATATTATCAGTCATTATTTTTAAAATACAGACTTAATTTTCCTAAAAAAGAATTTACTATCAAATTTTACCAAGAATCAGCATTTAGCTAATTTTTATTACATTATTTTATTTTTTCAGTGTTCCAAGATTCATTGTTTATGCCCCACACTCACTGCATGTAGCTAATTTTTAATATCAAATGCCTAAAATAGTTAATAGTTGAAAGAAACACATAAGAGAGACTTGGTAGGGTGTGGGGACACAAGGAGGTGGGTGGGAGGAAACAAACCATTCAGAAAATAATGACTATCTTCTAACACACCTGTAATTCACTCACAGATCACAGCTGTGCTATATAGGTTTTGGGATATTCTAATCAAACTTCAAGAACACTCTCTACTCCCATGAATAAATGTCCCAAACATCTTTTCTCATTATTTTATGTGTTATACCATCCCTTTCTATCAAACTTATAGTTTTGAAATGTCATACCAATCTATCTGTCTACCAGTCTTCCCTTTTCTTTTTCTTCCCTCCTTTCTTTTTTATTTCATTGTAGGTCTTCTTAAACACTTATTTCTCATCTTAAAAATTTTCCTCTTCTCCCTGTCTGCCAGTTCAAATCTACAATGCCTTTCAAATCCAAACTTAAAAATGATCCTCAAAATATTTTGTTTCACCAAAATTACAAATTAAGTTTAAAACCTGTATCACCATAGTATTTAAAAATTAGATACTTGAAGGGGCACCTGGGTTGCTCAATTTGTTGAGCATCTGACTTTCCCTCAGGTCATGATCTCAGGATCCTGAGATCCAGCCCCACATCAGGCTCTCTGCTCAGCGGGGAGTCTGCTTGTCCCTCTCCCCCTTCCCCTCCTCCCACTTGAGCACTCTCTCTCTCTAATAAATAAAATCATACAAAAATATTACTTGATGCTGAGCATTTATTATATTCAAAGCACTGTGCTATATGCATTATGTAATTATTACTTATAAAACACTATAGGGAAGTAATATGACTTTTATCCTTCTAAATATTGTATGTCCTCTTATAGTCACACACCTAGTCACAGACTAGTCACAGTCACATGTCGGGATTACCCTGCCTGCAGAGATGACGCAACACCAATACACACGAACCGGTGCAGAAGATCTTGTTTATTTTATTTCTCCTCCCCCCTTTAGGGGAAGCTCCCTTGTCTTATATAGGGCTTGACAGCCAATCATAGGGGTGTTCAGTGAACGGGAGCTACGTGGCTTGTAGGCATTGGTGGCATACAGTGTTCACGCCACGAGCACAAAGTCACGTGTGGTCAGGGCCGATGTTTCCCAGGCTGTTTGTGCTGCTTGGGTTACGTAGCCGGCGCCATCTTTGCGGTGCGACCCCGGCAGTCACACATCTCTACAAACGCTAACTCTGAAATTTATATTAGCATAACTTGGAGCAAAGGGAAATTGAATGTCCTATATATAAGTGAATCTTGATACAAAATACTAAAATTATAAAAAATAAACCCTCAGGGCATCTGGGTGGCTCAGTGGGTGAAAGCCTCTGCCTTCCGCTCAGGTCCTGATCTCAGGGTCCTGGGATGGAGGCCTGCGTGAGGCTCTCTGCTCTGCCTTTCTGCTTACTTGTGATCTCTCTCTCTCTGCCAAATTAATAAATAAAATCTTAAAAAAAAATAAAATGAAATAAACCCTCACATTAAATATGCAAGTATTTCTAATTCTGTAGTATTTATGTGTTCATGCCCATCAAAATCGCTCCACTTAAATAAACCAACTCCACTGTATTGTTTAGTCCTGATTTGTTATTTATGCAAAGGAAACCAGATTGTAGTTAGTCTTCTATAACATCCTTTTACTATCCTTTTGCTATTCAATTATTTGTTTTAAAGATCTACACATGTTTTTATATAAAGCTCTAGTTTATTTTCACTGCTTTCACATATTTTACTAAGTGAATATACTATAATTTATTAATCAACATTATTTTTGATGTCCATTTGTTTTTCTCCTGCATTCTTTTTTTTTTTTTTTAATTATAACAATGCTCCCAAGGACATTTTTCCCAACTGTCCTAGCATAAATGGTTGACTTTATCTATGGCAAAGTATAGTTGCTACATATACTTATGTTCAAATTTACTAGCTAATTCTTTTTATCTTTTCTTTTCTTTTTTTTCGGTACTATCATCAGCAGCTTAGTGATATGCATTGTGCTGTATTATCAAATATGAAATTGTTCAGTGTTTTCAGACTTAAAAATTTGTTTTTAATTTTAAAATTTAACCTAGGATCTCATGAAATGATATCTAATGAACTGAAAAGCTTCTAATGTACTAATTGCTATTTGATACTTTTTCTGTGAAATATATACTCTATTTTTGCCCATTTTTCTATTGAGTTGTTTGTAATTTTTTTGTTATTGATATGTAGAAAATGTTCTATATTCTGAATATTGATTTTTGTCAATTATGTTTTTCATGTAACTGCTCTAAATATGTGATTTGTTTTTTCATCTACTTGTTAGAGTCTGTTTGATAAACTCAGGGTTCTAATTTATTTTTTTAAAGAATTTATTTATTTGTCAGAGAGAGAGAGATCGATCAAGACAGTGAGCACAAGCAAGGAGAACAGCAGGCAGAGGCAGAAGCAGGCTTCCTGCTGAGCAAGGAGCCCAATGTGGGACTTGATCCCAAGACCCTGGGATCATGACCTGAGACAAAGGCAGATAGATGTTTAACAGACTGAGCCACCCAGACATCCTGAGGGTTCTAATTTTAATTAACAATTCTACTTATTATTTTCTCTAAGTTTTATTCATTGTATGCCACAAATTCATACATATATTTTTTCTAAATTTTTAAACTTTGTTTTCCATGCTTATGTCAAAAATTTTTGTGTATGATATAAATTATGGTTCTGGTTATTTTTTATCACATACTTATTTAATTTGCCTATTAATTTTTATTAAATAATTCATTCTTTATGATCTACAATGCCACTTGTTTTAGACCTCAAGTTTTGGTATGTATGTGGGCTCTATTTTGAGGCTCCCTGCTTTATTTATTGACCAAATTGATTCTCTGAGCCAAGACCAAACATTTCAAAATACTATAGCTTTATAATAATACATCTTGTAATATAATAAGGCAAAATCTCTTATACTTCCCTATAATTTTTTTTTAAGATTTTATTTGTTTATTTGACAGAGAGAAACACTGCTAGAGAAGGAACACAAGCAGGGAGAGTGAAAGAAGGAGATGCAGGCTTCCCGCTGAGCAGGGAGCCTGATGCGGGACTGGATCCAGGGTCTCTGGGATCATGACCTGAGCCAAAAGGCAGACACTTAATGACTGAGCCACCCAGGTGCCCTGAGATTTGATACTTTATTTTCATCACTTCACTCTTTTATTAAATTACTTCCCTGGAAATCAGATAAAATTGTATTTGTAATTGTCAAAATAATAGGAGACTATTTAAAGTAATTGGCAATAATATCACAATTGAGGTTCATATGATGACTGGTAGTTTGAACTACAACTGACATCTGAAGATTTGTCTGTAAATACAGTTAAGAAGTTGAAATAATTAATTAAATTTTAATAAATTAAATGTCTTCAGCAATTTAAAAAACAAAATGAATATGCTTTAAATTTAGCAAATTTGATAACACTTTTTGTGTACTATAGCTTCTGGTAATTTGTAGGCCTTTGCTTTAATTTTTTTTTTTAAAGATTTTATTTATTTGACAGAGAGAAACACAGCCAGAGAGGGAACACAAGCAGGGAGAGTGAGAGAGGGAGAAGCAGGCTTGCCTCCGAGCAGGGAGCCAAATGTGGGACTCGATCCTGGGTCTCCAGGATCGTGACCTGAGCCGAAGGCAGTAACCTAACCAACTGAGCCACCCAGGCGTCCCCTTTGTTTTAATTTTTATCAATTTATGATTGTAGCTTAATTTTCTTAAATGATACATAATATGCTACTTTTATGGTTATTGCAAGACAGTTAAGTTTTTTATACCTTTGAAGGTAAACAAGTTTTTTTGGGTTTTTTTGTTTTTTGTTTTTTGTTTTTTAAAGATTTTATTTATTTGACAGAGAGAAACATAGCCAGAGAGAGGGAACACAAGTGGGGGGGGTGGTGAGAGAGGGAGAAACAGGCTTCCTGCCAAGCAGGCAGCCCGATGTGGGACTCCATCCCGGGTCTCTGGGATCATGACCTGAGCCGAAGGCAGTTGCCCGACCAACTGAGCCACCCAGGCGCCCCATGAAGGTAAACAAGTTTGACTGTGGTCTAAACCATGGTTGAGACTGAGGGGCCAGCTAAAGGCTAAATCTTATATACCAATGCAACACGAAAAGAAAAAAATTAAAAAGTTAAAATAAAAGAGTTTTATTACATGGGAAAATGTGATATTGTTATTGTCTTATTGTAATGGTGCTTCCTGAGGTTATCTGATACTCCTGAGAACACATGTTATTTTCTAAAAAATTTTTCCTCACTGTGAAACTTAATTATATTTAATTTCAATTTCTAATTCGAGAGTATCAAATGAAGATTGAATTCTTGTCATTTGCATCATAGATGGATCTAGTGGGTATAATGCTAAGTGAAACAAGACAAATACCACATGATTTCACTCATGTGTGGACTTTAAGAAACAAAACAAATGAAGGGAGAAGAGACAAACAAAAAAGACTCTTAACTACAGAGAACAAAGTGGTGGTTACAAAAGGGAAGGTGAGTGGAGGATGAGTAAAACAGGTGAAGGAGATTAAGAGTGTACTTGTGATGAACAGTGAGTAGTATATAAAATTGTGGGTTGTTATATTGTATACCTGAGAAGAATATAACACTGTATAAGTGTAATGATAATGTAACTAAGAATGTTAATTATTCTTCAATTAAAAAAAAAGAAAAAATATATGCTAAAAGGAAGCAGAGAAGTGTTTACTATGAAAATTATTGAAAACTTCATAAAGACAAACCTATTAAAGAGATTTATCATATTTATACATGTAGTCTATCTGCTGCACCTGAGGTTGTCATTACTTGCTGGTTTCCAAAATATGTAAAATAATACAGCTATCATCCAGGTCAAAAAATAATGTTCCAAAATATTTTGTAGAAAGTTTGGGACTTAAATATCCTTAAATTAAAGAAAAATCACATGTAAAAATTACCATTTGCAGTCTCAAATGACCAAAGTAGAGGAGAGAGTATCAAGAAGTAGTTAAACCTTCCAAATTACAAAATATGCAAATTTTAAATTACAAACATTTACACTCTAATCCTATTAATTTCTTAATAGGAATAATGAATTCATCTTATTAGTGTGAGTATCATGAGGGAGAACAATGTGTCGAAAGATGGGAGGGAGAAGAAAAGGCTCATTCAAGCAGTGGGTTTCCATAATGCAATTTGGATAAGAAGTAGGGAGGTACCATCTACTAAAGGGAGAGCTATAAGAAAGGAAGGAAGCATCAGATTCATAATGTGATCAAGCAACAGTGCAGTACATGCATGAAGACGGGACAATGGCATGTGTTCCTTTGCCAAATGTTCCATGAGACTGTACATTTAGGTGCTAGGCAAGGATATAAGCATTTCTCTTTTTGCATAGCCATATCATTCACCATCTTGTCTGGCATGGACAGAGGTTAATGTGCCAATTATGAAGTAGTAGTGATCATGCCGATAGGCATCCTGAGTCAGGGAGAGGGTATGAGCAAACTACCCAGTAAATAAGGAGGAGAGTTGTTGTTGTTGTTGTTGTTGTTGTTTTTTAAAGATAAATCTAAATTTTAAATTTTAGTGTCATATAATTTTCTTTTAACTTGCTTTCTCAGCAGACCTTCAGCCTATGCAATTCATTCCATTGGAAGTGAACACACACAGATACACTCACACATCTTTTAAAAATAATCCTCAGAGGATTTAGTGTGATTAATAAATGGATTGACATCTTGGGAAAGAAGGGGGGAAAAAAAAAACAGTGTTAGAAGGGTAAAAAGTTCAAGCTGTTACAGAGTTCCAAGTTCCTGTTTCCTATTACATATTTTATTATTATAATTTTTTCTTTGTAAGACTGTATTGGGCCCCTTATAACCTCAACAGTTTGAAAGAAAAAGAAAAAAGATGTGAACTGTAGTGAGACAGAAACATGTCTCCCAACTCACATGTACAGCCTGTAAAAATTTCACTCCTCCTTAACAAAGGAGAACTTACATTTTTTAAAATTCAAAGGTAAAAAGTCTACTTTAGCATGTCTGCCATTAAAAACAATTTCAGCCACTTGAAAACAAATCATGAGAACATTCCAAATCTTGTTATTACTATCTCTGTGGCCTCCCTTTCTTTCTTTGATCTAGAATGGAAAGAGATTAGTAAAGACATGGACACCAAGAAAAACAAAGTTGTTATCACAAATGCTATTTATTTGCAAAATAAGATGTATTTTCTTTACATATGATATTATGATATCCATATTTATATTTATCTTTTGTAAAGACATTTACATTTTCAGGGCCCCTGGGTGGCTCAGTTGGTTAAGGGACTACCTTCGGCTCAGGTCATGATCCTGGAGACCTGGGATCAAGCTCCACATCGGGCTCCCTGCTTGCCAGGAAGCTTGCTTCTCCCTCTCTCACTCCCCCTGCTTGTGTTCCCTCTCTGGATGTGTTTCTCTCTGTCAAATAAATAAATAAAATCTTAAAAAAAAAGACATTTACATTTTCCCCTTTTAGCAGTTTTTAGTTTATTATTAATTTCAACTTCTTTCCACTGGGCATTGAGATTCCTGAATACCACACCCATTATTATATTCTTTTAGAGGAGGAATCCATATTAAAAGTATTACAGTCCACTTGTCTAAAGATTTGAAATCCCTTTGGCAATCAACGAAGTGGTATTTCTAAATTCATAGGATTATATTAAGTGCTTGCATTAGTGTAGACAGTAAGTCACATTCTTCTGTTGTTAAAAACTGGCCCATAAAATTGTTCCCACATTTATCACAGAAGGAATGCTTTGGAGTTAGTTGGAAGAAGTGAGTGAGTTCTAATGGATGGACATTATCATATAGATTCTAGCATTCAAAGCCGGGGTTGACATTCCACAGTGAATTCTTACATTGTTTTTTTTCCTTCTGCTTCCAGAAGAAAATTAAGATGAGAAACATACACATATACATGCAAATGAACAGTAACCATGCAAAGGGATTGAATGTCCTTTAAACTTAAGGAGAATTTTGGTGAAAATTAAGAACTTTATCATTCTATCTAAAATAGACATTTGGCACCAAATATGTGTTATATTTCAAGGAAGTAAATAACTTTTAGATGAGTGGCTATTATCTCTACTAAGAACGTACCAAATATTAAGAAGAGGAGGAAATATATTGAATCAGGTATTAAGGGTTAAGGAATAGGCAATATTTCTTATAAGTACATGCCATGTTATAATGATTTTTAGAAGAAGTTGTGAGAAAAATGATAAAGTTGAAAGATATTTAGGTTTTATCAATATTACAAAACAAAATAACATTAAGAAATGTTGAATGTAAGCACATTGAAGTTGACCATTGACTCAGGACAAAAAGGAAACAACCAAACGACATTACTGCAGATATCATCTGAGTTCTTTCTTAAGATTTAAGTGAAACCTGTGAATTTTTGCCAAACAAGTGGGTAAAGAAGTAGGAACTAAGGACCACTTTTAACATACTCAGGTATGGGGCTGCCTTTAAGGGATCTGAAACTCTGCCAAACAGACCAGAAATGTTTCCAGGAGAGCGATGTGTGAGAAGCCTCAATCAATGTGTGAGAAGGCTCACCTCAACCCGGGGCCATTCATTCAACATGACTTCTCAAAGTGGGATATGGCTTTTGGTTAGAGGAAATTATAGGTCAAGATTATCAGGCCCTTTACATCATAAGCTATGTCTTTTTTTTTTGTACCTCTAACCATACTTGTCACATTTAGGTAATAATTTAAAGTAATAAATAAATAGATAGATAGATAGATAGATAGATAGATGATAGATAGATAGATAGATAGATAGATAGATAGATAGATAGAATGATTGATTAAGTAGTGTAAGTTTATATACCTAATCAAAAACATCTTATAGATTTTCCTTAGTTTCCGGTTAATAATAATAGGTGACAAATTTTCTTAATACTCTCTCTAGACTTGTATTTAAATGTAACATCAATTAAGGGGCACCTGGGTGGCTCAGTTGGTTAAGTGACTGCCTTTGACTCAGGTCATGATCCTGGAGACCCGGGATCGAGACCCGGGATCGAGCCCCACATCGGGCTCCCTACTCTGCAGGAAGCCTGCTTCTTCCTCTTTCACTCCCCCTGCTTTTGTTCCCTCTCTGGCCGTGTTTCTCTCTGTCAAATAAATAAAAGCTTAAAAATATATATACATATATATCATCAATTAAACTTTTGACCAAAATGAAAATTAGATATAATTTTGTAACAAAATGATAGCTAGAAAAAGAGGAAAAACTAGAGAAATTTAAAAAAATATATGAAATAGAGTAAGTCATTGGAACCAAAAGTTAGTTCTTTGAAAAGACTAATATTGACAAACTTATGCTGGTAATTACCAAGTAAAAAAGGAAAGGGAACAAAAGAATCTGAAAGAGGAAGAAAATATAGCAGTAGGAGATGCAGTCATTAAAAATATAATGAAAGGGGGTGCATGAGTGACTCAGTCAGTTAAATGTCCACCCTCAGCTCAGGTCATGATCCAGGGGTCTTGGGATCCAGCCCTGAGTCCTTCCTGCTCAGTGGGAGCCTGTTTCTTCCTTTCCCTCTACCTCTCCCTCCGGCTCGTGCTCTTTCTCTCTCTCTCTCTAATAAATAAATAAAATCTTAAAAAAATAGTGAGAGGAAATTGAGAACATTTCTATGTTTGACATTTTTAAAATCAAGTTATGATGAATAATTTTATCTAAGTAGCCAAATCTAAGTCACTGAAATCTAAATCAAAAAATTGGGAAATTTGAAAAATGCTCTAATGCTTTAAAAAGTGGATATTTTCCCACCATCCAAACAAAACAAAAACAACAAAAGAAAAATGGATCTCTACATTTTTGAGGATATCTACACCTAAAATGATCATGTCTACCAAACATTTATAGAACAGGTACTTTCACTTGTACAAAAAACTATTCCTCAATAAAAAAACAAGGAAGAATGATACTACACATCTTGTTTTAACTTATTTCACTGACATTAGGATAACACAGTTATTTAAACTCACAAAACAAGAAATGAAAGAAAAATTAAAGCCAAACTCTCAAGCCATCATTAAATAATTCTGAAAAACAGTAAAATAGCAGTGACCTTATCATGGAGATACTTAAAAATTATAATTTATCATGAGCAACTTGAGTTTATCCAAGGAATGAAAGATAAATTTAACAGAGGACAGTTTGTTAATCTTATTTATTAAAAATGATTAAAGAAAAAATTGCATGATCATCTAAATGAATGGCAAAATCTAGTAAAGTTCAAGTTTTCTTTATGTTAAAATATCTCAGAAAAAATAACTATAACTGAGTCTTCTCTTTTTTTAAAGATTTTTAATTTATTTATTTAATAGAAACACAACTAGAAAGGGAACACAAACAAGGGGAGTGAGAGAGGGAGAAGCAGGCTTCCCACCAAGCAGGGAGCCTAATGCAGGGTCCCATCCCAGGACCCTGGGATCTTTACCTGAGCTCAAGGCAGAAATTTAACAGCTGAGCCACCCCGGTGCCCTGTAAGTGAATTATCTTAATCCAAGAAAAGATTTTGTAGTCCAGGGAGCCTGGATGGCTCAGTGGGTTAAAGCCTCTGCCTTTGGCTCAGGTCATGATCTCAGGGTCCTGGGATTGAGGCCCACATTGGGCTCTCTGCTCAGGAGGGAGCCTGCTTCCTCCTCTCTCTCTGCCTACTTGTGATCTCTCTCTGTCAAATAAATAAATAAAATCTTAAAAAAAAAAAAAAGATTCTGCATTCCAGTGGTAATGGATATGGTAATGATCAGTCTTTGACAGCAACTTCTTTAAGATTGAGAAAAAGAGAAGAATGTATTTTAAGATCTCTATTCTCCCATATTTTACTAGAAAGTAAAAAAGGAACATAATTGAAGATTGGAAGCATTGCAAGTAAGATTATAGCATGGTCCTTATATATAAATGATACAATTATTTAAGTAGAAATACAATTCAGTTATTCAGAGCTTAGCAACTTTTCTCAAATAATAGAGTATATAAATTAATTCTGGGTCATAAATTAAGTTCTGGAAAAGGTGTCACTAAAATAGTGCAAAAATACAAAGTTTTCTTAGGAATGAACTAAAGAAGTTGTACAAGACTTTTTTTGGTGATATTATAATATTGTATTGAAAGACATTGTAGAAAACCTATGTAAGTTGTTCATCTACCGGAAGCTTATTATCATAAATATTTCAAGCATCTCCAAATTGGTTTATTGACAAATACAATTTCAAGCAAAATTTCAGTATTTTCATTTATTTTTAATGAAATTTGACATGCTAATTCTGAATTTGATGTAGAAATGCTGTGGTCTAAGAATGGCCAAGAAACTCCTAAAGCGGGACAAGATGGATGAAATATTATACTGATTATTAAGCCATAATAAATTTATTAAAATTAAGACTATGGCAATGGAACAGAGATAAAAATACTGACCAATGGGGCAAAATAGAGATCCATGACCTGATCCACAAAAAATGTGGATATTTGACATAAAAGAGATCTGATATTGAATATCAATTGTTTTACCTCCTCTATATTGATCAGATAATATTACATAATTTTCACATCTTTTTAACATTTCCTTGGCACATCATTTTACCATCTGGGGTTTAGAGGAAACATCTCTTTTAACCTCCTACTTCAATAGCAAACACTATGTCATGGGAGATGTATCGTATGTGTCCGTATATGTGCTGGGGATGTATATAATATGTAGTATTTATTGAATAGTTGATATATATCAGCATCATTTTAAGTCTTTTGTGTCCTTTTTAACTTGTAAATGTCAAAGCAATGACTTCTGCGATCTATATTATTATCACTTTAAATAGGAAGAAACTGAGGATCAAGGTAGTTAAGCATTTTGGTTAAGCTTCTTCACTTTAAGAAGAATAAGAGCTAGCATTGGAATTGAATGCAGCATCCAGAGTCCAAGGACTCCATTGCTAGAAATTAGGAGCATTTTTCTAAGAGCCACATCTTTTAAAATATTTTTTTAATTGACAAACTATCTCTAGGAAATTTTGAGCAGCTGGCATTAAATCCATACTCTAGGGAAAAAAAGGTGTTCACTTATCTTACCCAACTCAAAAGTTTTCTATATGGCGATGTATAGAAAATAGAGAAAAGTGACATCGGTGTTGATATATTACTATCACCATGAAATGAAATTGACAGAATATTTGTTATTCTAGTATTTCCTTTATGTTGCAGTGCCAGTGGAAGTAATCAGAACACAAAAAAATAAATACACAGCATGTGTCAGCAATCCCACAAATATACAGGTGAGAGATTGGAAAGAAAATGTTAGCTGTATGTTTTACATTATTGGAGGCATGTGAGGATGATTACTCCTTTTATTTTCTGTATTCCCCATAACTTTGGCAGAAGTCATGTATTATTTTGTCAATAAAGAAATATACTATTTCAAAGTATTGTTTTAACAAATCAGACATTTTCAGTTTCAGTGTTCTAACAAAGGGTATAGTATAGAGGAAAGACCCATTTCTGGATCTGTGAACTTGCTCAGCGGTTGGCCAGTTTCAAGTTTGGGTAAACCACACATCCTCATTTTAGGTTGGAGAAAGCTGAAGTTCAGAGAAACCACCTAGCACACAGGGATGTTCTGAAGATCAAATTAGATAATGGACAAGAAAGGACTTTAAAAACCATAAAGGCTCATAGAGATAAGGTGCTAGTACATTCTGGTAAAGTGTGAAACCTGCAGTTGAATGAAATACTTGTGATCTAATGGCCCAGAAAAATCAATAGTATGTTATTTTAAGCTCTATCCTTGACTTGTTTCTTGCTCAAAGAACATCGTCAGGAAGGAAAGTTAAGCTTCCTTTACTAGACTTTCTCCTGCTGAATAAAATGCATAATGCTATTTATTTCTTTGCAAAATGAATAGGGATCAATGCATTAAAACAGGTTCAGTTCAGAATATTATTACCATAATAGAATGACATATTCCAGCTCAAAAGATTTTAGAACGTGACATATTTAAATTATATAAAAATCAAAACTCTAGCACTAAACAGGTATATGGTTTTCTTTCTTCATTTTGGCCAAATTCCTTCATAGCAGTATTTAATATGATTCTCTTACAAATCCAGAGAACATTGGGTTGGGTGCTAAAATTACAACTGAAAACTCCTGTTTGGTTAAAGTGGTAAGTGCTAGGGCGCCTGGGTGGCTCAGTGGGTTAAAGCCTCTGCCTTCAGCTCCGGTCATGGTCTCAGGGTCCTGGGATAGAGGCCCACGTCCGGCTCTCTGCTCAGTGAGGAGCCTACTTCCTCCTCTCTCTCTGCCTCTCTGCCTACTTGTGATCTCTCTCTGTGTCAAATAAATAAATAAAATCTTAAAAAAAAAAATAAGGTGTTAAGTGCTATTAGTTTGAAGGTTAAACAAGTACAGAAAGACATTCCATAAAAGAAACTTAAGTGCATAGATAAGAAGGGTAGAAGCCCCAGTTGGCCTGCATTGGTGGGAGGGAGGGCATTTTATTAACAGAAATCAGTGTCAATGGTCATGGTTGATTAAATCTTTCTATTCTATAGTCTATTGTGATCAGATCCAAGACCAGGAAGTTAGGAACATTTCTCTAAAAGAGCTAATACCTATTAATTTAAATGTCTTTTGAAAAAAAATAAAAGGCAAACATGAAGGTAAGAATAGCCCTATTTCATGTCTCATTTGTTGTCATTCTCATTTCTATATCAAAACTAGAGCCACTTTTGTATTCTCAGGGGTAACGATTGCTTACATTGCTTGGGGTTTGTTCATGGTTTTTACCCAGTTTGCCTATGTAACCATTCATACAAAATATGAACAATTTGCTACAGATATATTAGAAATCAGTTGTTACAACAGTATTCTGAAAGATCAAGGCATATTCTACAAAATATTTGAATGCCATAAAACTCAATTCCTTTCTTTTCAGTGAACATGTACATTTTATTGCTTTTACTGGTAAGGAAAAAAAAGGACAGATGGCACAGAAATGGAACCTCAGAAAATCGCTTACAGTGAAACCAATTTTAATACCCTTGCTAATAAAGTTCTCTCTATACATATGGGCCTGATATTTCCAGGAAAAAGGGAGTAATTCTTCATTTTGTCTGGGGATTTTAACTCTTTCAATACCCCCAGGCACTATACGGTGCATTAAATTATCCTAAATAGCCCGAAAGAATTAACACACTTTCCAAGTCAAGTCTTTTATTTCTTTTTGCTAGGTAACATCAGGCCATTGATCATATTAGAAGGTCTAAGCAACTCCCACAAGCCACTTTCCCTTATGTCAGAGCTAGCCAGGTGTAATGGTTTCCTTTCTTGGACTCCAATAAACTTTATAAGACCTATCCAACATCACTCATCTAAATCACATAATGGCAAATTTATAACCCAATGACTAAATAAACTAGTTGATCATCTCTACTGCTTGCTAACTAAATATTAAAAATAAAGCCAGCTAAACCAACGTTTATCTAAAATTATGTTTCTTGACCTTTATCATCCCCAAACAAGGGAAAAGCTTCATGCCACACCGAATTTCCCTTAATTATGTCTTTCCCCAGTTGGTCTTGTAAAATGGGAGAGCCAGTCAAGCTTTTTATCCCACCTCAGGGGGTCGAGAGAATAGGAAACCTGTCACTAATTCCTTTCACCTTACAGGCAAAACTCCTTCACCCAATTAACTAAGACCAGGTGCACCCTCCAGTGAGTCTGAGGAATGCAGAGAACTCACAAACCCTGCCTCGATTTTGGCAGAAAGGGAGTCCAGTCTGCACCTGATTAGCAAGCTTTGCTAGGGCTGCAGAAAGTTGGTAAATGGGTATAGTTTTCCCCAGAGAAGCTGGTAAAGATCATGGATGTTGCATGTGATCAGCAAGCACCGACATGCTAAGGTAGCATTCAGACATGAATGGTCTTTAACAAACTCAAAGGACATATCCAGAACACATTACTAATCGAGTTTTCAAGAGTAAACGTTAATATATTCAGATAAAAATCATGGGAAAATGGCAATGTAGGGGGAATGAACACTAATCCTAATTTTGAAATAGAAATGACTACCCCAAGTATCAAGCTATGACAAAAGTGGCAGCAGGAGCTAATGGTTGTATAAGAAAATGCTGGGATTCCAAAGACCTTGATTTGAAACACTGACTGAATTATGACCCCATTACTTGCATACATTTGCATAAATTCCTTTTTTAAAAGATGTTACTTATTTATGTACTTACTTACTTATAGATTTTGTTTATTTATTTGAGAGAGAGAGGAAGCTCAAGGAAGGGGGAGTGGCAGAGGGAGAAGGAGAAGCAGGCTCACTGCTAGGAAGGGAGCCTGATGTGGGGCTAGGTCCCAGAATCCTGGGATCATGACCTGAGCAGAAGGCAGAGGCTTAACTCACTGAGCCACCCAGGTGCCCCTCCCCAAGTTTTATTTATTTATTTGAGAGAGTGCATGCGTGCATGAGTGGGGAGAAAGTAAAAGGGAAAGGAAGAAGCAGACTCCTCACTGAGCATTGAGCCCAACATGAGGCTGTATCCCAGGACCCCGACATTGTGACCTGAGCCAAAGTCAGATGCTTAACAGATTGAGCCATCAAGGAATCCCCTTGCATTAATTTCTTAATTTCTCTCATCTTCAGTTTCTTTGGGAAAACTGGAAAGTTAATAATAATAATAATTATAATTAATAGTATCTACTATTAATAGTATCTACTATTAATATTATCTCATTTAATCAAAGATTAAATATTATCAAAGATTAAATGAGATAGTATTAAATGAGATAATATTATCAGAGTTTAGAAGACTAGGGCAGGCATATAGTATACACACAGTAATTGTGTGCTCTTATGATTATTGAAGGCATTTAACCATTAAAAGGAGCAAAATAATCAAATGAAAAATATGTTCTTTCCCAGAAGGTTAGTCTTTTAAATGAGAAGTTAAGGCTCTACTTAATAATTTGGCACCAACTGGCTGGGATCCGGGAAATTAAAAGAGAACAGTTTAGAGCTGTGATTTTCCAAATGCACTTAGCTAGGTCCTAAAGCAGTTTTTGGAGGTGCCTCAGGGCTCATGCTGCAATAGAGAATAGAGAAAGAGGCAGTGTGAGGGTTGAGTAGGCAAAGTTTCCCATTCCCCCTTTAATCAGGGAGAAGGCTTGCTTTGATCTGTTTTATTTATTAGATTTTATCATACAATTTTATTTGAAAACTGTAAAGCTAAAAAATTTTAAAAACACACGCTTAGTGTAACTTGAAGGCTGTTGATGCTGAGGATAGCAATTACATATTACCTTCCCTACGGTTATCTTCCCAATCCATCATAGGTAAACACCGAAAATGTCTCCACTAGGAGTACTAATATTAAACACTAATAATCAGCCTTCCCTTGCTGACTCCGTGTAAGGTGATCACATTGTAACTAAACCGCAGTCTATCGGCCTGATGCACTAAAACCAATCATTGAGACATTATTTTTGCAGCAAGGAGAAGAGTTTATTTGAGAGGCAGACAAATGAGAAGAGCAGAGGATGAACCTCATCTCTGCCTCCCTGAAGGGGGAGAGAATAAATTTTTGTTCTCATAGGGGTTGAAATTACATACATACTGATGAAAAGGGAGGGGAAACTAGTGTCGATTTATAAGGAAAGATGGAGCAGGAGCTTTAAGCAAACATATATGTAGCACGCATCTCATGTTCACTTTAGGGCAGATATTTAACATGGGGATAAGGCGAAATTTAGCTCCTCACAGTAGGAGGCTATTTTAGGACAAGGAGAAGGGGCTATGTGCTTGTTGTAAGAGCCATGTAAATAGGACAGGTCTTAGGCTCATTACCTCTGGTAAGGGTGGTGCTTGTTCATAGGCTGGAATCAGTTGACCCTGAGTCCAGGGTTCTGCAGAAATAGCTAGTGGATTTTATAGTGGGCTCTGAAAAGACAATAACTGATTAGGAAGAAACAAGTCTCTGAAAAATAAAACTTTGAATTTTCCGTTAGTTTCAACCTCATTAGCCCTGCGGGGCATAGATTCAACAATGAGTCTTGATGTATTGGGTTTCTTTAGTTTTTATTAGGGATTATACCTTATCACAGCTTGCAAAAAACTTAATGAATCACAAGCTCTCCAAGAAGCAGTAGTGAAGAATGTCTGATCTTTGCTAGTGATGTCTGGAAGAAGATTTAACCAATCCTAACAAGTCAGCCATTGACCATTTCTTTCCATCCAAGGAACCTATAATTCTTTAAGAAAGCACATGTCTAGGAGGTTGCCTCATTTACAATATACAGTTTTGTAAGAGGGTTTTAAGATTTCATCAGTGAGGTAAACCCACATAATACCACATAAGCCTCCTTTTTTCTCTCTACAAAAACCCTCTTTCTATTTTTGTGTCTTCTGCACATGTCTTTAACTTTGATGTCTCTTTATAAGAACTACAGCAGCTCCTGTCTGATTCCTGCTCTGTTAGACCAGAGTAGCTCAACAGTCCTGAGGTTGAAGGTCTACTTGGCTCAGCTGCACAGTGAAGATTTAAAGTTGTATTTGGACACCTTAGGTTTAAGACCATGAATCATGTCCTCCAAAACGTAAAATGAGCAAATACAAATTATGACCCCCACATAGCTTTGGCTCAGTCTGAAATAGTCAAAGGAGTGCAATCCAAAAGATTACTCTTTAAGACATCTTGTGTTCAGTTACCACTCTCAAAGAACCTTAAAGAGATGTAAGTCATAACCTAGAGCAACAGCGTTGAAGAAAAATTTAAATGATCTTTCACCTTTAATTACCCTGAAAGTACTCAATGAGTATTTCACTGGCCAGTCATCCCTCCTGCCACCTATTCCTGAAAAACTCCACTCTACTCCAAACTTGAGGAATAATTCTATATTTCCTTCCCAGAGATAGCCTGTTTTGAGCCACTTCTCTTTCACATAAATAGCAAATGAGCAATGGGAGTCTTCCAATAACCAGAAATTATTCTATTACTAAGTTTAGCTAGAGCTTTCACAAGATATTTCTTATTGATATGTTTAGACTTTTTCTATAAATAGCTGAAATTTAGAATCAGATGTTTGGGGGGGGAAAGTCAAAATATTTGGTAGGAATTTAATAAAATTTGATTGAAAGCATTTATCATCTGCATATTTCTCACATGTTTCTTAAAACAGCCCCATCCTGAATCTCTCTGTGTATTAATTTTCCATGGTAGTTACCACACTCTTATTTCCTATGTCAAAAAAACAATAATACACGATTTTATGTCATTTTATAGCCCTAGACCTATAAGCCAATAAATTCTTGAAATTTTAAAGACTATTAAATATTTTTTTGCCAATTCAGGTATATAAAAAGTATTCTTTTCCTAGACTGGATTTTTCTCCACAAGAAGTTGTTTTAAAATGTCTTTCATTAATGAGAGAGTATTTTTAAGCCTAACTTTTCCAATGATTTTTCCCCTAATAAATCAAGGAAAAAATGAAATTAATAAAAAAGTGCTTTTTGCAATGGTCCAAGTCATATATGTAAGTTTCCTCAATAAAATTTTAACATGTCTTTCTTTAATGTCCACTACTGCAATAGGCACATAGTGGAGCCAAGCAAATCCATGAGGAACGTGAGGAACGTGAGGGGATATGGAATTTGGAATCCTAGATGTAAAACCCTATGCAGAATACATGGACTTGAGTTCTAGCCTCCTTTCTTACCCCATTGGGTGACTTTGCAAAGAACTGTGGGTGGACAATCTCAGGTAACTTTATTCTCTGGATTTTAGATAATTACTGTATAAAACTAGGTTTAAGACTTGCCATTAGTACTAAACAGGATTATTGTCAGGCTCAATAAAAATTATTTAAAAAAGAGGAATAAAATCTATCACTTGAGTGTTGCTATTGGTCAGTTATTTAGAGAATTTTTACCTGTGTTTGTCCATGCACATGCTTATACACTTAAAATAGTTAATAGATATTTTAAAATCTAAAATAATTCATTTGGATATAAGCTTCCATGGGGAAAGAAATCTAATTATGCTCCATTATTCCCCTGTATCTGTGCTATCTAGTCACATGTGACTGTTGAACATTTGAAATGTGTTTAGAGTGACTGAAGATCTAAATTGTTGATTTAATATAATTAATTTAAATTTTAAAACAATACTTAATTCAGTTAATGGAAAAAAAAATTTTTAAAGATTTTATTTATTTGACAGAGGGAAACACAGCCAGAGAGGGAACACAAGCAGGGGGAGTGAGAGAGGGAGAAGCAGGCTTCCCACTGAGCAGGGAGCCCGATGCGGGACTCGATCCCGGGTCTCCAGGATCATGACCTGAGCTGAAGGCAGTCGCTTAACCAACTGAGCCACCAGGGCGCCCCTAGTTAATGGAAAATTTTTAATCTTTTTGGAATGACTTGGCCACATGAATCCACTTTTTCAACTGCAAATTTTGTGAAATCTAAATTCAAATGGATATTTCAAATGAAAATTTAGCATCAAATTGAGAAAAATGCTGTGAATATAAAATATTCATTGGGTTTTTAAGACTTGGTAAGAAAAGTAGATTGTAAAACATCTCATTAGTAAATTTATATTTTTATAATCCTGAAATAATCCTCATTAGTAATTTTATATTTTTATAATCCTGAAATAATATTTGCATATATTGTGTTAAATAAAATATTTCATTAAAGTAATTTCACTTTATAAACTTTTTTAATGTGGCTACTAGAGAATTTAAAATTACATATGTGGTTATTTTTGTTCTGGATAGAGCTGTTATATATTTACAATTATGTTGAAGTAAATTTAAAATTCAGGCTTTAAGTCCAGAGAAAGATAGCTTGGAGTCTGAGGGTATGTATAAAATAAGGAAAAGTGAATTATTGGTCTTTATATTTTTTTATTAGAGAATCTATACAGAACTGAAATAATTTCTTGATATCACAAACATTGATAATAAATTTTAGATGGTACAGAATTTCACTGTACTGATCTTAGCTTCATAATTAAATTAAAAATGAAATAGATTAAAATCTCCCCAAACTTCACAAAATAGCACTTAAGTGGCATATTTATCATAGTAAAAATAATTTTTAAAAAACATGGATTTATATTTTTTCCTCTTTGAAATAAATGCGCCCTAAACATCATCGTATATTAAAATGAAATATTTGAATGACATTCTACACTGCAGCTATGTTATTTATTCACTCAACAAATATTTACGTACAGGTGCAGCCCTTGGTTGTGGGATATAATATGGTAAACAGGGAAGATTTAGGCAATACATTCTAATGGGACTTATATAAATCAAATATAATGAAATAAAAGTAATTACACATAACTTATTAAATATAAATAAAACATAATAAGACTTTTTAAGAAAGAAGTAATGGAATTCAGGAACAGTTTTTGATGAATCTCAGAAGATGGAAACCTCATTGAATTGCACCAAGGAAAGAATAAGTGTGAGAATTAGTCAATTAATCAGAATAGCTCTGACAGTTGGACCACAATGTAGTTCTGTAAAAAGATAAAACACCAGGGAAAAGATTTTGGGGTTAGTGTAGGGTTTTTAAAGAGAAAACATTCTAGAAATGGTCTTTAAAGGCAATGGGAATAACAGTAGAAAGTAAGGCATCAATGATGTAGGAAAGTGAGTAGGAGAGTTTCTTGGAAAGTGAAAGGTGTGGTATCTATATCGCAAGTAGACAAATGGATTTTGCAATAGGAAGGACACTTGATGTATTTATAATAGAAAGAAAAAGGGAAAGCTGGACTCCAGCGTAAATAGTAAGGAGAGAGGAGTTCCAATCATACGAATATAATTTACGATATAAAGCAGGATTATCTGCCAAGGTCTTGAGGGCTTGAGCAGATAGGTAATTGTTACTTGAAGGCAGGATAAAGTGAGCCTACTAGAGAGACACAGTGGGGCTCCTGGGCATTACATAGCACAGATTTGAGGTTTATGTCCAAGAAATTATATTTAAGAAATCTGTTTGGTTGTGTGTTTATTCATTTCATGCCAAATATGGTGGTTCTTGTTCTGGTGTGGAAGAAGTAGATAACGAATTCATTCAGAATTGGGATTTTGCCAATATAGGAAGCAATGGCCATGGGACCATTCTCTAGGATTCTGGGTTAAAAGACTGCTTTTTGCACTATCACACAAAACCACCTCCTTGTAGACTTTATTTTGAAAATTGCTTATCCACTTTTTTTCTCTTTTATATGTTATTCAAGGTTAAATGGCTTAGTTTAAGAAATGTGACTTCAAAAAGATCATATGCGAAACATCTGTATCTGGCACATTGTCCAGAGAATAAATTCAATAGGTTTAAACGTTTAAAGTCTTCAGGCAAGGAAAAAAAATAGCTAAGATGAATGACAGGCTGAAAATGAGGAAGTTGTACAGTGTGAGCCACCATGATTCTGGTGAGGTCATGAAGAAAAAATGGGTGCCATGTTTAGCTACAGTGAAGTGAATGGATCTTGTGCCAACTTGAGATGCTTATACATTCTTGTTAAAATGTTGTGGTTAACTTCTCCAAGGAATGTGAAAGTTGATTTAAATAAGTTTCCAGAAACTGAACTGTTTATTCCAGCTTTCTCTGAAAAGCTTTGATATGTAAATCAATTTGGAAACAAAGATATTTTTGTCTCTTAATGTTTCCATTCTCTACGTGGGTTAGATCGAAACCTTGAAATAATTTCCCTTGATCTAAGAAATAGGCCTAATGTAGATTTTGTGAAGGTCAGTTGGAGATGAAGAGATTTAATTCAATCCAACCAAAATGAAATGCATTTGCATTATACTGGACATAGGAAATAGAAGAATCTGGGAGCAGACTTATATTGGTTTAAATCTTTGATGCTGTGGCCCAAGTCAAATCAATGAAACTCTTGGAGCTTCAGTTTTATTCTCTATAAAATGCAAATAATCACAATTAGTTTCTGAGTTTGGGAGGAATTAGAAACTATGCACCTGAAGCATCTCACTCAGTCCTGTTTAAAGAATGAGCACCCAACCAATGGTATTTGCTGATTTGGCTACTTTTGCATTCCTAAACATTATTATTTAGAGGACAGAGCTTCCTGCTGGATATACTAAGAAGAATAAAAAAAATTTCCCTAAAAAATGCAAACACACACACACATGCAAACCCTGACTTAGAATGTAGTAAAGAAATAAATGATCTTGATAAACTGTCATTGTCCTCATGTATTTGTTTGAAGTCTGGCACCTAATAGGCTAATAATATGTTTCCCTTTCCCTTCTGTCAGTGAAGGATGACATCCGCCAGTATATACAAGGATAGCACAATTTTTTTTTTGTGGCTGGTACCCATTCTGATGGGTCAGTGCCTCTGCCATACTTGTCAGATATTTCAAATATCACTCCTACCTTCAGGCCATATTATGGGTATATTAAGCTATAAGACACAAGGATCCTCTGACAGAGGCTGAAATTATGCAAATTATTTTCTTGTTCTGAATACATTTTCTTGCTCTGAATACAAAGTCTCATTCACATCTCTTGAGAGGCAAATAAAGTGAGTATTCTCAGAATTTGACCTTCTATAAAATAGATGTAGATAAATCATATCAGACACTCACACACCAAAAAAAAGCAATAATAAAGTTTTTTCCTAACCTGGAGGAATAGTCATCTTGATCAGGTTGAACTTAATCTTAGCATGTTTTCCTCATTCTGCCTTGTGAAACACTTACCATATGACCAACAGCTGTGTTATTTTTTAAACAAACAGATTTTCAATAAAAATGTCAGTGTTGGCATTTTAAAATAAACAATTACATTAAAAGTTTGACAAACCAGGAGAGAAATGTTGCAGAGTTTCAGAAACAGCATCTTTCACCACTTCCAGTAGGCCTCTAATTTTCATAGATGTCAGTAACAATTGGTTTTGTGTGCTGATTACTTACTGTTTATCAACAAAATAGAAAGTATTATGATTAATACTTTTCTTTCTTTCTTTCCTAATCCCACACTGAAGCTGTTCTGTTGACTAATAATAGTGTTAGAAAGAGAAAATTGCCGGCCCAATATGGTGTCACTTAGACCGAGTTCCCAAAACAGGCTTTGCACCCAACAGATTGCAGCTTTAACCTCCCCCAGAAATGTAGTCCTCATTGTCAGTCAGGAATTTTTTTTTCCTGTCATCATCAGTGACTGTGTCATCTGGGTTCTTTCCATCCTGTAGGATAATATACTGTTTTTTTCTACTAGACAACGTCTCATTTGGAATAATCCTTTCCTTTTACTAATAATGTTCTTGCCCCTCATCCTCTATAAAAAATCTTCTGATTTGTGCAGCTCCCTGGGGCACCTCTCTGCATTGCTAGATGGTGTGCTGCTCAGTTATTAACAAAGCCAATTAGATCTTCAAATTTACTTAGTTAGTTTCTTTCTTAAACATTTATTTGTGTATTTATTTTTGAGAGAGAGTGTGAGTGAGCAGAGGGAGGGACACAGGAAGAGGGAGAGAAATCCTCAAGCAGACTCCCCACTGAGCATGGAGCCTGAGATCCTGACCTGAGTCAAAGTCAAGGGCCTGATCCCTAACCAACTGAGTGACCCAGGTTCTCCTTCCCATTTTTTAAACAATAGTCAACTCCTTTGGGAAAAAAAAGTCCCAAGGCCATGGAATATCATTTACACAAGAAGTTCTGCTATAACACTACATGTGTATCCTTAAATCACCATGCTGTGCAAAATCACACAATAAAATCTATGAGGCTGAGGAGAAAAATGGCATCGGTACACAGAGATCAAATACATCATCAGGAACATATTAAAGAAGAACCAAGAACTTAACAAAAATGAAAGCTAACATGTGCTAAACGTTAAGGAATAAATGGGTACAATAATAAATATGGCCTCTTACTTTGGTAAAGACCTGAAGCTTGCTTGTGGTGGTACATGTGGAAAGGGTTGCAGTTTATGAGTTGTGCAAAGTGGTAAAAGGAAGGTTGTCTCAAATCAGATGGAAAGTCAAATGTGGATGGGTATGACTCAAGGTACAGGCAAGTGAACAGAGGTAACACACAGATGTGGGAGGGTGTGCAGTCTGTGGGCTCCCTTGTGTTGGGTTTACCTGGGAGCAGTCTCCTGTGTTCAGAGTACTTCTCAGAGATGAAACTGTACAGAAACAAAGGTGAAATTTAGTCACACTCACACTGTTCCCTAATGTATCAATACTGCTAGAATAAAATCTGCTTCCAGAGCAAGCGTCGAACATGACTGCCCTAGACTCATTTCATGAATCAGATTTCTGATAAGTGAACAGTTTAAATATTCCTACATTGAATATTATTTTTGATGTCCTAAGAAAAGCTCATGCCCCAGCTTGTCGGACATTCATTAAGCACTCAGGCTTTGATTTAGGCAGATTTTCATTTGATCCTAACTTTATCTGCTTAAACAAGCATCTTTTAACCTCTCTAAGCTCAGTTTCCTGAACTGTGAAAAAAAGATGAAAAATTCTACTTCATGACATGGCTATGATGGTTAAAAGATACAATGTATGCAAACTCCTTAGGGAAAAGCTCACATGTAAAGCACTTGGTAAATGATAGTTGCTCTGTGTTTAATCATGTAACTGTATTATGTTATGCAGATACTGAGCTTGTTTCTACTAGCACTATTTTTCTTTAATATTAATCTTGGCGATTTTTTCATAATAAATCTTTTTAAAGCTTGTACTCATGTATATTTCTTGTTTTCTTAGAATTAAGCACGCATGGCTGATTGCAGGATATACACTCCTGTCATACTCAGACCCACCACACATGAATGGGCATGCATCTTGTTCTTGTTGCTGTTGTTGGAAACTTGCAGTTACTGATCGGTGAGTAGAAATTTATGGTTATTCTATCATTAGAGTCCTCATTCTTCTAGCTTTAACATTATAAAGGTGAGCCCTTCGTCCCAGAATGGGCTGTAAAATTAATCCTCAGTGGGTAATTTGAGGAACATCTAGGTTATTTCTGGTGTCTCTTCTTATGGTCTGCTGATGATCTCAGAAAAATAGGAATATCACACCTTTGGAATTTGAAAGTAATGGACACTAAAAGGTGAATTAGAGAGAGTATAATATGAGATTTGTGTTTTCCCAAGAAGCAGTCAAATTTCCTCTGCAGACATCTGAGTCATGGCAGAAAAATATGGCTTCTGCTATATGTAGATAAATAAGTCCCTTGCAAGTTTAGATATATATTAATTTTTTTTTCATTTTTATTTATTATTTTTAAATTCATTTTTAATGATTTTGTGTTTTTCTTAAATAACCTTCTAGGAGATGAAATGCTGATGTTAAAACTGGCAGTCATCGAATGTAGGTGCTTTTGTTTCCCAGAGGAAATAAATATATGTCAAGAAGTCATTATCCTTATTTTAATATGGACAAAAAGTACTGTAATGGAAGTAGATTTATTGTACTGATATGGTACAAAAGAGAACATAAGTAACTCTGATTGGAACAGTCAGAAAATTTTAAAGAGTATGTGGTTTCTAAATCTTTTTGAAGGTATCATGAAAAACAAGGGCAGGGAAAAATAATGGAAGACAGAAGGATCAACAGTTTAAAACATGGTGTTCTAGAGGAAGGTTCAACCATTCCTTCAGCTGGAGAGCAGTGGCGGGATGCTGGGATGGGGCAGAGCCAGAACCTGCAGGAAGTGAGCCTCATAGTTGGTGCAAGAGCACCAAATTTTTATGTCTCAATTTATTATGATAAGAATCTAAAGGTGATAAGAATCTCCCACTTTGGCAATTACATTTTATGCTGGGCAGGGTAGTGTGGGAAAGGATCCTCAGGAATGTTTCATGGTTATTTCTTTTGAATGGAGAGAGTGAAAACTTCACATTGGCGAGGAATTATGAGCCACTCAGTGGCTAGGGTACTAAAGTAAAGCACATCACTCCTGTAAAAAGTTAGACATATTAATAATATGGTGAATCATGGAAGAATTTCTGAAAAAAACAAGAGGAAATGAAACTCAGGATTAGGGTTAAGATCCATTGCATTAGCCACCTGTCCCTAAGTGATGATCTAGTTTCCTAAAGTCACAGTTGGAGACACTTTATGTGTTGGTCTTTTGTTAGAGGGAGCAACTTCAGCATTGTCTGTTATCCAAACACTTGATTCTTTTCAGTCATGACCACTACTAGATGGGAATGATCCCTTAATTCCCTTTGGGCCCCCATCTATTTATTTCTTCTCTTTTCTGTCCTTCTGAGTTCTTCCTCTTTAAATGCATTTAAATATTCAGGGGCTTCACCAATACTCAAAATAAAAACTTTCTTGACACTACTGCCTGTATTATGTAATTTCTCTCCTTCATTCCACTTTCATTTGGGTGTGTGTGTGTGTGTGTGTGTGAGAGAGAGAGAGAGAGAGAGAGAGAGAGAGAGAGATATGAAAGAGAGCAGCTAT
This sequence comes from Spilogale gracilis, assembly GCA_004023965.1. Taxonomy (NCBI): domain Eukaryota; kingdom Metazoa; phylum Chordata; class Mammalia; order Carnivora; family Mephitidae; genus Spilogale; species Spilogale gracilis. The sequence goes on from PITA01003876.1 coordinate 87,534, forward strand.
ATTCACTGCTTCTACCTCTTATCCATCCATGCCTCTTTTAAACCCCAGGCACATCATTTATGTTCTGAAACACAACACCAAGAACCCTCAATTTGCTTTCTTTCTGCTAATTCCAATGACCTCTCTCCCCTTCGTATTTTAAATCTCTGGAATATTGAATATCACTTAACTATACTTCTTCCTTGACATCTCTAACACTACTGTATATTGGATTTCATTCTTCCTCTATGACCATTGCCTTGATTTTAAACACTATCGCTTCTTTTTTTAAAATATTTTATTTATTTATTTATTTGACAAAGAGAGAGATCACAAGCAGGCAGAGAGGCAGACAGAGAGGGAGGAGGAAGCAGGCTCCCTGCTGGGCAGAGAGCCCCAGGAGGGCCTCCACCCCAGGACCCTGGGATCATGACCTGAGCCAAAGGCAGAGGCTTAACCCCCTGAGCCATCCAGGTGCCCAACCCTATCTCTCCTTGACAAACTCTGCTATATATATCAAAATTCATCCATTTCATAGGTCCGAGTGTTTCCAATACATTGCTAAATATCTGAACTGGGATTTTGTGATGAAAGGTTGATATTGCAGGAATATCCGATATATTATTTTTTGGTAATGTGTTACAACAAGGTTTTAGCACAGTACTGATCAATTTAAGAAAAGAGAAATATGTCTTCTTATAAACATCAGATACTAAATATCATGTATTTTATAGAGTTGTTGGAAGCATTATCTCTGAGTTGAAGTTTGTAAATTGCTTAAATCAGTACTTGACATGCAGTTGATGCATGGATTTTCAAGTGTTAATAACTGATTTTTTTTAATAAAGTATATATGAAAGCTGGAATGACACAAAATATAGTCATTCTTTATTTTTAAGTAAACATTTTTTTTTCCTGACTCATACTCATTTGGTTTTAGAAAATTCCCACAGTTTTTCCTTTGTAATATTGTGTATAATTTCTGCCTGGTTGCATTTTTTTTGGTGTGCATATTTTCCCATGAAAAATACAAACTGACTCCTTCCTAGTCTAAATAAAAGGAAGGGCTGGAGGAAAGCACCTAATCATGAACTTAAACATCTGTGGTCAACATTTTGGTGACAACCTAGTTTTCAAATATTTTAAATCAAATTGCTTTATCCTGAATGGTTAATCATTGTTTGCATTTTATCACTCAAACTTTGCAAATGGTTTACATCTGGAGAATGGATTATTCATAACAAATAAGAAAACATTGATTTAGTTTTTGTGGAATAGATTTCATTTTTGTATATATTGAGCTTATTAATGTCATTATAAGACATAAAATTATTAAACAGATAGTTGTATCATTATTCCTCAGAAATTATAGTAGGGGGGTCCAGGAATTTTATATACCAAGTGAAAAATTGTAGACCCGATTTTTCTTTACCTGCTTTCAAAAAACTTCTCCTCAACCTTTATTTTTCACCATGGTTTTATTTTGAGATCTCATCCTTTTGGGTTATTTATTCCTATGGTCATGTTTTAAACACAAAGTCTTCCATTTCTACCCTGATCAGATTGCCCAGTAATATTGTAGTCAAATCTGAGATTAAACAATTAGAATGATGTGGAAAACTGAAAAACTAGCTGATCCAGTAAACAAAGGATCTGGATGGTAAGGATGATAATTAAAACAGTTCTGAAATAAGAAATAAGGAAAACAGAAACACTTTTTATTCTGGAAAAGAAAAGAAGGGAACACATAATAGGTATTTCCTCATGTTGGAAGAACTGCTGTTTCTTTGGGCAAAAAAAGATTTAGGTTTATATTATGCTGTTCCAGAGAACAGAGATTTAGATGGTACAAAGCAAGTTATCTTGAATATTCAGAATTAAATGAAAGGGATACACTTTCTGGAGGAATGGTATTTTTAGCCGGAATTAGCACAACTTCTTAGTAAGATTGTGCCAAGGATTTACGAAGAGTTTCAGCAAATACCTTCAAGGTAACTTCTGAAAGTCTAAGACGTGATTATTCTTGGAGCATTACTTGAAATGGATTGTATCCTGCTCATAAGAACTTCAACTTGAGATAATAATTGTTAAGATAGCAGGCATCTGAATGACGTATGTTCTCTGTGATGTGATCCTGCCTTCGTACCTGAATGGAGCATTAATAGTCACCAATCTATTTGAACTTTTAATATCACATCTTTCATCTCTTTCTTCTGGTCTAAACAAATCTCTATGTGAGAATTATTGTCTTTCCTTGGATTTCTTCAAAACACATTTACACAATCAATTTTTATGAGTCACAGACTTGACCGAATTATTGGAGAGTTAGAGCATTTCACACCATGGAAACTGTAGATTGGTGTCCTGTTTAAAAAAAAAATCTTCAAGGACACTATAAGTCTCCAGTGGCCCCCTTTCTTTTCAATCATAAACCTCATGACACGGTGCTCACCCCTTTTCTATTTCATAGAGATTTTATTGAAATGGTCAAGGCACTAAATTATGTAGGATAATTTATCTCTCAGTTCACTAAACTCTCCAGTGACTATGTATTGAAATCTCATTAATATATAGTACATAGTTATAGGCTATCCACTCTGAGCCTCACTTTTTCCCATCACTGCCTTTCAAATTTCATTGCTTTTGATCTCTTTCTCTCCCAACATTCTATGTAATTGGGGGGAGGATATAATTATTTCATAGGACATTACAAAAACGATGGCAGCTTTCTCACTTATTTCTACTCAACAAACCACTTTATATATCTAAAGAGATAGGTCTATTTGCTATTTCTTAATATATTTCATATATTTGCTTTTCTGTAATTGTGTCCCTCCTTGTCTGGAATTAATCTCTATTGTACCCATCTAAACTTTATTCAGCTTTCAAGCTTGACCAAGTTCTGTATTCTCCATGAAATCATCCATTTCCATGCAATCACTCCAATACACACTTTCTGAAAGTGCATAGCCTTATTTCCTTGTGCTTTTAAAAAATTATTCCCTACACATTGATATTATATTTCCAGCTAAACTGTAAGCTTTTTGGCATGAAATACTGTGTTCATGTACAAATGTTCCCAAGTAACGATGACATTACTGTTGCACGGTGTTTATTTCTGTTTGGACTGCCTGGCTTTATGAGAGCTCACTGTTTCCTTGTCATTTCCTTTAATTAGACTTAATTTTCAAAAATCATCTGTAAGAGACATTTGAAAACTTCTAATAAAAATTGAAATCTAGGGGCGCCTGGGTGGCTCAGTTGGTTAAGCAACTGCCTTCGGCTCAGGTCCTGATCCTGGAGACCCGGGATCAAGCCCCACATCAGGCTCCCTGCTTAGCGGGAAGCCTGCTTCACCCTCTCTCACTTTCCCTGCTTGTGTTCCCTCTCTGGCTGTGTTTCTCTCTGTCAAATAAATAAAAATCTTAAAAATAAAAAAATTGAAATCTAAATTTAACTGTCAAAATAGAGGCCATAGATCCTAAGAGACAGAATACTGTGATTTCAGTTCTACCTAAAACTCATGATCTTTGGCAATTGGAAGATCCGGCTTTCTTTCTTTCCTTTTTTTTTTTTTTTGGAAGATCAAACTTTCTAATATTACATTTTCCATTCCCACATAACAAGCATGATATATTAACACATTTTAACAACACACTTTCATCTCTGTCTTATACACAGAAAAAACAGCATGATTCATAAGAATGAATTATGGGACTGAATGCCACCTTAAATGCTTTTTTCTTATACCCATGCAGTTCAGAACATTCTGATTCAATTAACTCTGCATGCCCAAGATTCAAATAATTTTTTTTCTCTGCCGGAATCACATCTTCATAATTTCATTATAATTATCCCTATAAAGTGTCAGCTCTATGCATCCTGCTATAGTTAGCACTAGGAAAGTAGCAGAAATTTGGGTAGCATTTAAATTTTCTCCTAGATTAGATTACAAAATTTATTAAGAAAGAAGTTAAGCTAGGAGCACCTGGTGGCTCAGTTGTTAAGGGTCTGCCTTGGGCTCAGGTCAAGGTGGTCCCAGGATCCAGCCTCCCATTGGGCCCCCTGCTAGCTGGAAGCCTGGTTCTCCCTCTTTCACTCCTTTTGCTTGTGTTCTTTCTCTAGCTGTGTTTCTCTCTGTCAAATAAATACATAAATAATCTTTAAAAAAAAAAGAAAGAAGTTAAGCTATAGATGAAATAAAAACATAAATGGAGCAAGTTAAACACTCATTGTGAAAAACTGAATATTTAAAATATTCCACCTTTGAAAATCGGGGCGCCTGGGTGCCTCAGTTGGTTGGGCGACTGCCTTCGGCTCAGGCCATGATCCCGGAGACCCGGGATCGAGTCCCACATCGGGCTCCCTGCTTGGCGGGAGCTTGCTTCTCCCTCTCTCCCTTCCCTGCTTGTGTTCCCTCTCTGGCTGTGTTTCTCTCTGTCAAATAAATAAAATCTTTAAAAAAAAAAAAGAAAAGAAAAGAAAATGATTACACACATGGTCTCAGATAGACTCCTTTATTTCCTGAAGCAGAACTGTCTATTTTTAACAAAATAGGGGGAAAAAAATGATGTGCCTTTCAGGGCGCAAGTTTGAAAATACCTGTAAAGCTCCTATTATACCTGGCACAAGAAAAATTCCCCCATATTTTAATCATTTTTCCATGCTTTTAATTACAATTTTATCGCTGTTGATTTTTAAATTACTGAAAATTTAGAATATAGCTAGAATTGTGGTAAGCTTTTTTAAAATGATTTATTTGTTTTATTTAAGAGACAGAAAGAGAAAGAACACTAGTAGGGGGGGCAGAGAGAATCTTAAGCAGAATCCTCACTGAATATACAGTCTGATGAAGGGCTTGATCTCAGGACCCCAAGAGCCAAAGCCAAGAGTCAGATACTTAACCTACCACACTGCCCAGGTGCCCTGGTAAACTGGGTTTTAAAACATGCTCTAATAGATTGGTAAAACAATGACTATTTTATGATTCTATTTCCACACACTTATGTGAAAATATGGGTAAAACTGAGTCTGGATGATAGGATTAGAATAGTAATCAAAGAGGACTTCCTAGGGAAGTAGAGCTTTTAAACAATATTCTTGGAAACAGTTAAATTCAGTGTTATTTAATATCCTCTTAATGACTCTTTATTTCTTGCTGTGTTGTAAGTCTCAGATGAATGTGAACTCTAAGTATATGACCCTATAAAGGCAAGCTCTCTCCTGGGAAACCAAGGCAAGTTTACTTGTTCATGCTAATTTTTTCCTGCATATATCAATCTAGACAGGGTTTAAATTTGGGCTGCAAGCTGCAGTTTTCATGTTAACCTCAACTTATTTCAAAGAAGCATTTTTAAATCATAGTGTTTTGCTCTCTTGTCTGAAAGAATCAAGTTAAATATTTACGATAGCCCTACTAAGACTGTAATATTTAGGGGTACCTGGGTGGCTCAGTCGTTGAGTGTCTGCCTTTGGCTCAGGTCATGGACCTGGAGTCCTGGGATCCAGCACCTCACAAGGCTCCCTGCTCAGAGGGAAGCCTACTTCTCCCTCTCTTCCTCCCCCTGCTTGTGTTCCCTCTCTAGCTGTGTTTCTCTCTGTCAAATAAATAAATAAAATCTTTAAAAAATAGACTGTACTATTTATGAGTTCTACTCTGAAACTTTTCAGTTTGCTTTTCAGACTGCACTGAAGAGGAAGAAAAGGACAAGAGAATAACTCCTCAGAACAATTAGCTATTCTCTGGATAATATCTACTGTGTTGCTTTAGATAAAATATTTGAATTAGAGAACATTTCAGACTTATTACCATTGATACAATATGGAGCACTCCTAATTAGATTATCCCAAAAGTTGAAGTTCCTCTAGACATTAATGAAAATTTTCTATGTATTTTGAAGAAATGTCATTTTATAATTTCTTCTAATGGTTGTCTCCCTAACCCCACCAAGTCTAAACATTCCTTACTTACTGGTAAATGTGCTGAAAAGTCATACAAGTTTTTGTTTTTGTTTTTGTTTTTAACCTTGCAACTTTGATGGAGATTAGCAAGCCATTTCACTTGACCCTGTAATCAACGATCTGCTATTCTAAGCAAGAGAGTATGAAGACCTTGGGGTGCCTGGGTGGCTCACTTGGTTAAGCGACTGCCTTTGGCTCAGGTCATGATCCTGGAGACCCAGGATCGAGTCCCACATCGGGCTGCCTGCTTGGTGGGAAGCCTGCTTCTCCCTCTCTCACTCCCCCTGCTTCTGTTCCCTCTCTAAACCGTGTTTCTGTCAAATAAATAAATAAATCTTTAAAAAAAGAAAGAAAGAAAATCTCTTTCTGAGCAAATGTTGCAAACTGTTACTAGTTCATTCAATCATGTGTTTTGTTTTGTTTTTTTCTTTTCATTTGCTTAGCATTTGTTGAGTCCACCGAGGGCAAAGATCTTTCTTAGGAAATACACAGGAATAAAAGATGATGGTGATACCCTTGAGAAACTTACATTCTCCACTCCCCGCTGACCCCAAACAAAAGCATGTCACAAACCAAACTGCAATATAATATAAGGCAAAGGGCAAATGATGACTTATCAATAAACATCAATGAGCATGTGAATATGAAGCCATGATACTTCCTGAAAAGGAAGCATTTGTGGATGGGCATGTGTTTGAGAATGCTCAGAAAGTTCCCTGGGGATAAACTTCTGGTAATTCCCATTTCAGAGACTAGGACCCTGAAATCAGATTTTTTGCGATAAGGGTTGGAATGATAGTTGCAGTGATATGTGCTGATGAACGTTTTCGAGTTGGTTTTTCCTGGATAAACAAAATTTTGTACATTAAAGAATTGGAGTGCATCTATCTATGTAACTATATAGTTTTAAAAGAAGTGAGGCAATAGAAGTGAGATATGTTTGAGGAGACATAATAAAAAAAGTTAGGTCTCCAAAGAAATAATGAGCACTTGTGGAAGTTGTATTAAAGTCCTCAGTTCTTTAAACCTAATTCTGTAGCTCCTCCTTAAATGTACTTAAAAAGGGACAGATAATTTAATCAGAATAATAAAATAAAAAATGATTGCAGAGTTAAAAACAAATTTTATGAAATGATTAACTTAATTAAAGCATATATTGAATACAATAAGATTTTGGAGCAGAAATAAAACATATAATTCCTTCATTCCAAAACTTAGAAGTACGTAGAAAACTTAGGCCCATAATAGTGAAGGTATGTGGCCAACAAATCTATGAGAACAAAGGACATAAATGGAAGTCTGAAAATTGTGCTGTAGGAACTTAAACCATGTGAGGGACGGAGTTTGGAGCTTCAACCATGTAGGCAAAGAAATACATTGGCAATAATTTTATTAATTGCTTTAAATGATGGACAGATGTTTATTTTTGACTTTATTCTAAGTTCAAATTATTGCTTTTCCCAGGTTTTATATATTATTCTGAATTAAGGAATAATGTGTATGTGTAGACCTACAGGGTTTTAAATAAAAATAAGACATAAACGTGTTATGTTATTTATTTTATAATGCATGCATATCAATTGCAAGATATATATTGACAGTTTAAATAGAGACATACCTATATTTATAAAATAAGTTCTATGTAGATAAGGAGATATATATATATAGAGAGAGAGAGACATAAATATTAGAAATGTTTTAAAAGCATCTGAAGTATATAGACATGGAAACTCACATTTTATAATATTCATATTTTCATATCAAAATTCACTATAGATACACATATATACATGTTCACTATATATCATGCAGATATGTGGTTGTATATTTCATTGGTAGTCTTGATTACCAAAGCATCAAACACTGACTGTCACTGGAATACTATAGAAAATTTAGGGGCGCCTGGGTGGCTCAGGGGTTAAGCCTCTGCCTTCAGCTCAGGTCATGATCCTGGAGTCCCAGGATCCAGCCCTGCATCGGGCTGCCTGCTCTGCAGGAAGCCTGCTTCTCCTTCTCTCACTCCAGTTGCTTGTATTCCCTCTCTGGCTGTGTTTCTCTCTGTCAAATAAATAAAATCTTAAAAAGAAAAAAGAAAATTCACAGATTGCATTAAGATAGGTTAAAAGTATGTTTTAAAAAGTGTCCAGTCATAGGCACCTGGGTGGCTCAGTGGGTTAAAGCCTCTGCCTTCGGCTCAGGTCATAATCTCAGGGTCCTGGGATCAAGGCCTGCATTGGGCTCTCTGCTCAGCGGGGAGCCTGCTTCCTCCTCTCTCTCTGCCTGCCTCTCTACCTATTTGTGATCTGTCTCCCTGTCAAATAAATAAATAAAATCTTTAAAAAAAAAAAGAAAAAGTGTCCAGTCATTAAGGCAATGCATTTAAGATTTATCTGATTGTTGGTATGATTATTTGTAGGCCTCAGTGGGACTAAGTTAGATGGGGCAGCACAACCTTGATTTAAGTTAAAAAAGGATTAATTGGTATCCCTGGACCCTTATGGGTTAAAGAAAAAATAGCTGAAAAATAAGCATATTACAGTCCTAAATTTTTATATGTGGATATATTCAGATTTAAAGAAAGATGTCTATAAAAGCATGTTTATTTGCTATGACATCATTTGTAAAAATAGAATAAAAATAAAAACAATCTTAGGGTTCCTGGGTGGCTCAGTCAGTTGAGCATCCAACTCTTGGTTTCAGCTCAGATCATGATCTCAGGGTAGTGAGATCAATCTCCATTCCACACTCAGTAAGAGTCTGCTTAAGATTCTCTCTCTCCCTCTCCCTCTGCCCCTGCCCCTGCCCTTACTCACTCTCTCTCACAAATAAATAAATCTTTAAAAGGAAAACAATCTCTATATCCAAACTTAAAGCAGTAGCAGAATTCTGTATCCACTTGTCAAAATACTGTTGTTATTAAATATTTTCACTTCTAAGAACATTGAATGTCAAAAGAAATTAATAATGTAACAAGTAAGATAATATATAAGAATTATATTTAAAATACTTAAGACATGAATATGTTTATTTCTAATCTGTTTTCAAGAGTTATATAGAAGATAAAATTGTGTAAAGGTGATTTGCTTTTTCTAAAGTTTTTCTATATTTTATAATATTTACTACTAAATATATGTTACCTAAGTTTGAAAAAGTTTAGTGTTACCAGGATGGCTCAGTCAGTTAATCATCTGACTTTTTAAATTATGATTTTATTGATTTTTCAGAGAGAGAGAGATAGAGAATACAAGCAGGGGCTGGGGCAGGGCAGAGGGAAAGGCAGGCTCCGCACTGAACAAGGAGACATGATCCAAAGATCCTGGGATCGTGACCTGAGCTAAAGCAGTTGCTTAATCTGCTAAGCCACCCAGGCATCCCTAAGTCTCCAGCTCTTGAGTTTGGGTCAGGTCATTCATGGTCCCAGTGTGGTGAGATTGAGCCCCATATTGGTCTCTGCCCTCTGTGGAAGTCTACTTGAGATTCTCTCTCTCCCTCTCACCTTCCCCCTCCTCTTATTCTCTTTTTCTCAAAAAATAAATAAATCTTTAAAAAAAGTTTATTGTTTTAAGTTGGTTTATTAATCTACCCTAGTGAAGAATTCCATGGAGATGTCCAATCAAAATAACCCCATAGTTTAAGGAAACAATGTGGTAATGAGGTGGTGGTTAATATATCAACTTGTATATATATACTTGTTAAATTTCTCTAAAAAAAATCTGGATTAACTTAACACTGATGTATTATTTAGGAGCATCTCTTAAGTACCTTTGAGCCATTTGTTTTAAAATTAAACAATTAAACAAATTAAAACAAATTAAAAAAATTAAACAAACACAATTCTGAATAGATTTGTATTTTGTAAAGTTCCATGGATATTTGGTAATGTATATTAACTTGGCATCAACTCCACCTACTTCTATTTTACAGGTAAGAGAGTCAAGAACATTTTCAGCTAGACATAATACCTAGGCAGCTGATAGCTCCTGGAAATGTGGTACAGGGCCATATAGTTTTTGGTACCAATATATTTTTAAAGTTAAATAGAAATAAGTATGAAAATAATTGAAACTATACTTTTCTGGGATGTTACATTTGACCACAGCTAATATTTTTAGTGAAGAAAGCTTTGGTGGAGATGTTGAGTTTGAGATGAAATTGGGAGGAAACTTGGAAAAACTGTAAAGTTAATCATTAAGGACCAGTGGATATATTTACTAACAATGACTGGCTAGTTGTTCACCAAATTATTTTCTTTTCTTAAGTTCAGAATTATACTACTTTATTTACTATCTGTCCGGTTAGTTCAGATCACGTGAATGAGTTCTTACCAACTGTGAGTGAATATGGCCCGCACAAATTTTAGATCTGCATGAAAAAAGTGTGTATGATTCTCCATTTTCTCTTGTCTGTAGGGTAGCTGCAGAGAGCCCTAATGACCCAAGGTCAGCAGCATCCCAAGAAAGAACCAGTGTCTTGGAGTTACACCCAACAAAGAGCCACAATGAACTATTTTTTAAATGGGAATGACATAACTTATCATGTCAAGTCATAACAAATTTGGAGTTGTTTGTTACAGGGTTTAGCCTCTGCTGACTAATATTGAAATGAGTAGTTCTGATTGAGATGACCTAAAACAACAACCTAAAATGTGGTAGTGGTTTAGTTGTTTGTGAAGAACATTCCAGAAGGAAGAGCCAGGAAGACAAGAGACTGAAGACAAGAGACGATGGACTGTCTTTCAGAGAGCAGAATCTGGTCTAACTGATAAATTTTCCACACCTCCTGGTTAGAGGTTTTTCCTAATGTTTTTTTCAGCAGGATTTCAGGAAAACATGGACAAATGTTTGCTGTTTTCTCCAATCTTCCTTTTTCTAAGTGAAGAAGCTCACTGAATTATCCTCTCCTTATTTTAATATTGTATGCTGGGTGTTAGCAAGTGGTGGATAATGTATCATTTTAGTTCATATATGATTCCACCACGAAGAGCTTCTGAGGACTATATAGTTCCTGTGCATCTTGGACTTCTAACTGGGTACAACAAATAGGTCTTTAACTTGGCTTCCTGGGAGAGAAGATGTATTTTCTGGTATGGGAACAATAAAATGGATATTTTATTTCCTAAGGTACAGACTATGGCAGAAGGGAGTTGGCTAACTATTCATAAAGAATATCTTACTTTTCCACATGGCTCAAGGTAGTCTGCACGTCCCTTCCTGCCTTCTGTTATATATGGCAGATTGACTGAGTCTTGGCTAACGGAGTGGGAATGGGAGTGATATTCTCCACCTCCAGGTCTGGCCTATAAATGCTCTTGCATGATTCTCCACTTTCTCTTTTCTTCCCATTTCCAGCTGGATACTGAGATCTAGGGCAGAATAATAAGGCCTCAGGGAATGATGAAGTTACAGATGGAAGGAACCAGGGTCCTCAAGTCACCATCAAACACCTGCACTGATGTGTTACATGAGTGAGAAATGAGCCTCTATTGTGTTAAGCCTCTAAAATTAGGGAGTTGTTTCTAGGAACATTTAGCTGAACTAACCAAATACATTGGCTTTGTGACCCTAAGAATTCACACTGGCACTCAACTTCAAATTAGTCACCTATAAGACAAAGACAAATAAATAATTACCTATAATTGACTTAATTCGTGTGAAAAACATATGACAAACTGTTGAAGTAAAAATAAACACATACAGACAGACAGAGAACAAGCAATAAAATAATAAAATGAAAGGGTGGGAGGATTATTCTCAATGTATATAGTCACAAATGCAAAAGTGACAGAAAATAGGGTCTCATAATCTAGTATTGGAGATTGGTCCAGAATTCTCTGGAAAGAAACCAATTGATTGACACTAAGCCTAATGACTAATTTCCTGAGCCCAGTAGTGAACTAATTTTTCTGACAAAATTGAGTGATTTCATTTTTATTTCCATGATGTGGTGGACTGTGGTTTCCCACAACTTTCCTGCTGAATTAGGGAAGATAGGTCAAATAACGTTTTTCCACATTTAATCATGGAAAAAAATAGTTGTGTTAATGGGACATGAGAGAAAGAATAGTAAGTGATGATTGTATCTATCTGTATGACAAAGGGACAACGCCTACAGAAATCAGCACAGGAAACTTAGGCAGAGGTGTAGATATGTGTACAGGTCCTCTGACTGTTGAATGGGGACCCCCTCCAAGTTCTTATTTCAGTTACTGCAATTTGATCATATGTCATAGTTCCTAATGCATAGTGGGAGCATAGTAGACACTCACTAAACTAGAAAGGAAGTTTGTTATTCCTGATTAATTGTTTGATGATGATATTCCAATATTTCCTTATACTTAAAAAATATAACTCTAATATGTGTATCCTCTTTTGGATTATAGCTTCATTTTTGTAGGTAGGATTTTCATCTTCAGAGTTTATTTCTATCCCATATAACACATGGCATATCCTCAATAAATTTTAATTGATCATTCTTTTTAAAAAGACACCTCTATGGGGCGCCTGGGTAGCTCAGTTGGTTAAGCAACTGCCTTTAGCTCAGGTCATGATCCCAGAGACCTGGGATAGAGCCTGTATAGGGCTTCCTGCTCAGTGGGAAGCCTGCTTCTCCCTCTCTCACTCCCCCTGCTTCTGTTCCCTCTCTAACTGTGTTTCTCTCTGTCAAATAAATAAATAAAATATTAAAAAAAAATAAAAAGACACCTCTAGGGGCACCTGAGTGGTATAGTCGTTTGAGTGTCTGACTCCTGATTTTGGCTCAGGTCGTGATCTCAGGGTCCTATGGTCAAGTCTGTCATTGGGCTCCACGCTCAGCACAGAGCCTGCTTGAGTATCTCTTTCCCTCTGCCCTTCCCACTCATGATTGTTCTCTCTAAAATAAATAATCTATCTTTAAAAAAGTTAAAATTAAAAAGCTCCTCTAATACATCTGAAGGTGTTCAGCAGTCTATACAAATTGTAAAAATCATTGCTTTAGAAGACTGTTCAGTATGATAGCCTAGTTTTGAGGCAAAGTGTGAGAGGTGGTGAAAACAATATTAGGAGGTAAGGAGATGCACACCAAAATGAAAATGCTAGTTCTCGAGGTCCTGCAAAGAAGAATGGTTGCATTTCAGTTCAGTCTAATCCTTTCTACCCTCTCCCACTTCTCTTTCTGGGGTGTCCCTGCTTCTACTGCAACTGGCAATTGCTTATAGCAGTTACTGTTAATGCTTCCCAGGTGCTTTAGTCATTTTTTCTCTATAGCTCACTTGCATAATTAGGGTATCTAATTTTTTCTCATTCATTCATTCTTTCATTTCTTTGTTCATTAATATGTTCTGGACTCTGTTCTGCCTATTCAGCTAATCTGACAAATTCTGGATCTTATTAGACTAAGTATTTGGCTACTTCCCCCCCCCACCCTTATTTTTAGAAACTAAGTAACATTTATCTAGTAGTAGTTTACTTAGTTATCTAAGTTGTAGTTTACCTCCCACTCAGATATGATCAATTAATACACAGGTACTGATGTAACACTTGCCATCAGCAAGGAAAATAATTCCTTACATTGTGATCACCGATTTTGTTTAAGATGCAGTTTAGAAACATGAGAGAGACCCTTTTCTAATGTTTGAAGTCATGAATGATTAAATGGAGAGAAACTTCTGCTTATTTACACAGCACATTTATCAGAGGTATGAGGACTTTGTCTTTAAAGAATATTACATATAGCTATCATTAACTGAATACTAGTTCAATTATGGCATTGTATAATGTGTGATGTGAATTTCTTTCATGCCTCACAATAACCCAAGGGAAGTGGCTCTATTATCCCCATTTTACAGATGAGAACCACCAAGGCAAAGAGAAGTCAGCAACTAGTAAGTGGTGGAAATGAGCTTCAAACCCAGGTCTGCCTGACGCCAATGTTCCTGCTTTATTGGTTTCCTCACCCTGAAACAGCTGATATGTTATATTGTTTTCCAGTTTTCTGGGTAATTTTCTACTGATTCTTTAATTGAATCCACATGGTAATGCTGTGATGAAAACATTATTGTTCTTCCCATTTAGAGCTGAGGGGATTGAGGTTCTATCATGTGATTTTCCCCAGGTAGCATCACCCTAGACTCAAGGTTAGGATTTACTATCATGTCTTCATTTTTTCACCTCTCCGTCATAACTACACAGAGAATTTCTAATCAAATCATGTACACACGCATATGTATGTATTCCCAGTGGCCTTATTCAAATCAAAAATCCTTCATCATTACATAAGTAGAGAATGCAAACACCAAGCTAATGAGATTTGAACTGAGAACAAACATCGGGGTGGCCATATATTCTGGCTAAATGAAAGCAACATAGGGAATTACAGAAGGTCCTGCTCAGGAACTTCAAAGGAAATAAGCTATCTTTATTAAGAGCTTTTAATGCAAACTTATCTGAAACAGAATGCTATGGGTATTTTTCTATGCCACTCTCATGCACATCATTGCCCGCTGGTCAATCCGAGACATTAAAAAAAAATAATGGAAATTTCAAGTGTTAAATTAGCCACCCTGGGGCACTTCTACATAGTCCCTTGAATGCAGTAAAGGAAATAAATGGTATGTGACAAAGAAAATTAATTAAAATGAGCCATAAAGGCTGCTGAGTTCAAACAAACAGTGGCCCCTAGCACATACCAGCTCTATACCTGCAGGCCAGATTTCATGAAATCCAGACAAACTAAAGTGTGTTTTTATGCTTTAATGAGGAAAGGAGGTTGTCACGTTTCTTTGGTATTCAGAAATCGACACTGACCACCTTGCATTTGAGAATTCTAGGAAGGAAAGGTTATTGAATCTTATCACTCTTCTTCAGCAAAAGCCTCGATGCTTGTTTAATTCTATTTGGGAGTTTCAATAAGAGATTATATTATTAAAAATAAAACAACATTCTTATTGTCCAAAGAAAACTAACATAAGTTTTAGGTTTAGGTGTAAGAGAGTTTATTTATTGTCAAATTTCAATATGAGTCTGGGTTTCTATTTCTTCTATATCCTCTCTTAATGCTATCTTAATCATCTCTCTAAGGGTGCCTGGGTGGCTCAGTTGTCAAGTGTCTGCCTTCAGCTCAGGTCTTGCTCCGGAAGTCCCAGGATCCAACCCCACGTCGGGCTCCCTGCTGGGCAGGAAGCCTGCTTCTCACTGTCTCACTCCTCATTCTTGTGTTTCCTCTCTAGCTGTGTTTCTCTCTATCAAATAAATAAAAATCTTAAAAAAACTCTCTCTATAATATTTCTTTGTCCATCTCTCAGAAATGGCTAGAGGATCCTTCTTTGCTTTTTCTTTGGTGAATATTCAAACCCCACTATCTGTGAAATTTCTCCCTTTAGGTAAAAATCTACTATCTTTTTATCTCTCTCCAATGATTTTTTTTTCTTTGCAATATGCAGTAGCAATGTGATGGCAAAACTCCGTGGCTACCCTATGTTTTTCATAAGCTTTTACCCCATTTTACATCTTTATAAGTTTCCCTTACCTCTTTGGGGATTGCCTGCCCTTTTCTTCCAAACTTCCTATTGAGACAAACTTCCATCAATTTTTTAAAATTATTTTGTAGGAGAAAATATCATTGAGCTGTCACTTTTAAAACTGTTGCAGTCCAAGAGTGAAGTCAAATTTATATCGATCGAAGTGACATATTTGCAGAGCCAAATAAACTGAGACATACATATAATTTATGGCTTGTTATGTTTGGTGATAAACAGACATTTTAATTAAGTTTTAGGTGGAAGCTTTTAAAAACTTCTACTTGGATTTTTATCCCCCACAACAAAAACAGCCTTGGATCAAGAGAAAGATAAATAGCAGAATGGATCCTATACATACATATGGACTAAGGATGTGGGTATTTGCACTGTTTATGTGAGACCATGAAATAAAATATCAAGAAGGTCCTATCAACTCATAAAAGATATCTGTAGAAACCTTGTATGTAAAGAAAGGCACTTTTTTCCTCCCCTGAGCCAAAACTCATAGACTCTTGAAGTCACAGGTACAATAATGATGGGAAATGAGAAGTGATTCCCATAAATAGAGAGCTTTACCAAAGCACTTACCTGTGCAGTGATTTGTCTCTGAACCCTTTGAAATGACCTCATTTGATATATTGTTATAGAGGAGAATCACAGGCTGGGGTGGAAGAGAGGAACTGACTCCCAGCCTGTGGTTGTCAAGGACTCCTTTGCCCCCTGGCTGTGCTGAACAGCTTGTATCAGAGGCTGAAGCAGCAGAAAGCCCTTAGGATTTTTTCATCAGTGACTTGTGTCTTCTCAATGTAATATGCAAAAATCCTGGAGCTAAAACCCAATTTTATTTTATTTATTTATTTAATTTTAAGATTTTATTTATTTGACAGAGAGAAACACAGCGAGAGAGGGAACACAAGCAGGGGGAGTGAGAGAGGGAGAAGCAGGCTTCCCGCCGAGCAGGGAGCCCGATGTGGGACTCGATCCCGGGTCTCCGGGATCATGACCTGAGCGGAAGGCAGTCGCTTAACCAATTGAGCCACCCAGGCGTCCTGAAATACTAAAACCCAATTTTAAATGTAACTTTTAGATTTTAAATTTAGCAAAATCTGCTAAAATGTAAATATTCTGCTGTTTTGAGAGACAAGTGTGAGTACAAAAAATTAAGGTCTATAGATCTGTTATAGATATTTGATATGAATATACTATAATACATACAACCTTTCCCTCAAACCCTGGTGTGTTAGTTTGCTAGATCAGCCATAAAAAACTACCAAGGACTGAGTGGCTGAACAAGAAAAATTTATCTTTTTATGATTATGGAAGTTGGAAGCCTGAGATCAAGAAGCCATTAGGGTTGGTTTCTTCTGGGGTCTGTCCTTAGTTTGTAGATGATTGCTTTCTCCCTGTCTCCATAGTATTGTAGAATGTCCATATTGAATATCCCTAACGAGTCGATAAACCAAGGGAGAGGGAAAATCTTAAGCCGGCTCCATGCCTAGCATGGAGATTACAGGGCTTGATACCACAACCCTGAGATCATGACCTGAGCCAAAATCAAGAATCAGGTCCTTAACAGACTGAGTCACCCAGGTGGCTCTGTGTGAGTGCCACTTCTGTGTCTGTATGTGTGCCCAAATTTCCTCTTCTTACCAGGACACCAGTCAGAATAAATTATGGCTTCATTTTAATTTAATCATCCCTTTAAAGGCCTTATCTCCAAGTACAATCATGCTCTGAACGCCTGGGATATAGGACTTCAACCTACAAATTTTGAAGGTATACAATTCAGCCCATAATACCTGCTACACTAGAAATTAAAACTTACATAAAGATGAATTATAGACAAGTAAAATAAACATCAATTTTTGTATAGAAAGGTTTCATATCTTGAAAATTACTACCAAAAAAGAATGTTTAGAACATATTCAAAACATGGTTGATGAGATATTTGAACAAAAGGATATGCAAATGTCAAGATGCATAACTTTAGCTCTCTAAAGTTTAGAAGTACATATAAATTTGATGTCTGAGAAAACAGTCATATCTATCCTCACTATTATTCAATGTCATTGTAATATTTTTTCATGCTTACATACTATATTTTTTAGTTTCAAAGCATATTCTCACTCATTGTTTAATTCTAGCCTTGAAATAACCAAGGGAGTACTGGTATTGCTATGCCAGAGTTTTGTTTGTTTATTTGTGTTGGAGAACTGGAGTGTTAGAAGGGTTGAGTTGAAGGAGAACTCTCTTTAGAAGACATCCTTTATCTTCTATTCTGCCTGGTATTCTGCTGGTTACATTGTCTTCAGTGGCATCAAGGATTTTCACCTCACATGATGATTTTTTTTTTTTGAAATGGGCATAAACTTTTTCCATAAATTAAAAAAATGTATTGATACTTACTATTTTTAAGAGATGTTGGGGCACCTGGGTGGCTCAGTTGGTTAAGCGATTGCCTTTGGCTCAGGTCATGGGATCAAGCCTTGCATCAGGGTCCCTGCTCCGCGGGAAGCCTGCTTCTCCCTCTCTCACCCCACTGCTTGTGTTCCCTCTCTAGCTGTGTTTCTCTCTGTCAAATAAATAAATAAATAAATAAATAAATAAATAAATAAATAAATAAAAATAAATGAATAAAATCTTTAAAGAAAGATGTTGCCATGTGTCACAAAATTAATTCTCTATGTTATTGGGCATAAGCTTATAGTCCTAGTTTCTGAAATTATTGATATGATTACCTATGGTAGCATGATTTAGGAATTTCATCCTATTCTTGATACTCATCTGATACCAAGATTTCTAATTTCATTACCACTATGAGTCTAAATCATACAAAATGAGACACAAAGAGAAGTACCTTCTACTGGATCGATCTCTCAGGCAAGAAAAAAATCACCTTAACTTCTATTTTTCAAGTACCTATGGGAGCTATTCTGGAGATAAAATGAAAAATTTTATTAAGTCACACAGCATATAACTCTGCAAAAGTGGCTGGTTAATATTTTTTTTAAGGAGACATAGCTAAAACAAAAAAAAAGTTGATTTGTGTTGATTTCTCTGTGGTGAGGGATGTGCTACTTCTCTAGAATTTTATTATAATCAGTGTAGCACATGTTGTTATAGAATTTGAGATGTGCTCTATGTACATGAGAGCTTTCACTGTTATCTGACAGTATTGTTATTTGAAAATTCCTCAACATAAAGAAAAAGGAGCACCCAAGATATATAAAACAAGATTTTTTAAAATATTTTTTCAGCAGCGTATCTCAATGTTTTCCATCTGTGTCTCTTCCTGGTAACTTTTCAATAGGGTATACATGAGAAATAAAATGTATCTTGAATCAAAGGAGATTGAGAGCAAGCTTGAGAATGGCAACATTCAAAGATATGGTATAAAACTTTGATTAATTATGATTATTTATGTGATGAATTATGGCCATAATAGAAACCAATAACAGTTAGAGATAACTGAATCAAAACCTTGCTATTTGAGACAATATGGATGGACCTGGAGGGCATTAGGCTAAGTGACATAAGTCAGACAAAAAAAAAAAAAAAGACAATTACTGTATGATTTCATTTATAAATTTTCTCTAAAACCAAAACAAAATGAACAAACAACAAAAATAACAAAAAGCCCCAACAAAAATAGAAACAGATTCATAAATATAGTGGTATTCATATTCATAAATATAAATACATATTGATAAATATAAGAGTGTTGGTTGCCAGAGGATGGGTGAGGGAGTAGGCAAAATAGAGGAAGAGGATTAAAAGGTATAAACTTCCAATTATAAAATAAATCATTCACAGGATGAAATGTACAGCAATAGAATATAGCCAATAATATTGTTATAACATTTGATGGTGATAGATAGTAAGTATTCTTACTAACATGGTGAGAGTTTCATAATTTATATAATTCAATCAGTATATCATACACTCAAAAATAATACATTATTAGATGTCAACTATACTTCAATAAAGAATTAAGAAAAAAATAAAAAAGGACTATTTTTACAAAATGTCTTTTTTCGGGGTGGTGGGAGCGGACATCTGAGGTAGATATTCATGTGGATCTGAGTTAATGTAAGAATTCCCAGAATTCTCTGCAATGGAATTGATTAAAGTGTACTTTTTACTCCTGCTATTTTTGTCTTCTAAGTGATTATCCCCAAAGTGATACTTGTCTCTTTATGGAATGATAATTACCAGTTAGATTAACAAAATGTCAGTGCTGTGAAGGCAATGAAATATAGAAAATTTATTTATTTTCAAACTAAAAAAAAGTAATGTGTTCTTACCTAAAATATTCATTATATGACTCTGTAGAGATTAAATATATAGATCTGCCTTTATCTCTCCTCAGTCTTTCATGGGAAGTGACCACTATTAAAAGTTTGTAACCTGCATTATATCTTATTGCTTATTGCCCCGTATTGACATGAGAAGGTTGTAGTAAAACATTTATCAACTTACCATGCAATAAAAATTAAAGATAATTTAACATTTTTTTAAGTTTTTCCTGAAAATAACAAGTGCTATTTATAAAGTGAATCAAAATATCTCAAATATTTATTTTTTATTTTTTTCTTCAGACTTACTCTCCATACAGCTGATGATTCCATTTCTCTCTCACCCAAGTTGATGTTCCTTATAACTGTTTCACAAATCCAGGCCAAGCCAGACTGTTCCTATTCCTCATTTTCCCTCTTTAGCCTAAAAGTTTGTTAATGGAGCAGAAGTTTCTGTTTTCTTTCAAATTTTCTGTTGTTTCATTATAAGAATCCTGTGCCTCAAAGGAGAGTCAAGAAACCATCCAAGCTTGCATTACTTTTTCTTCCTCAGAGAGGGAGAATGGAAGTATAAATACCTCAAATAAAATACATTCTTTCAAGTTTGCCACATTTTCTTGTGTATACACATTTAGATGTGCAAGATGTATCATATATGCCTTTATTTTTTATTATTGCTTTTTAAATGATTTATTTACTTATCTGACAGAGAGAAACACAGCTAGAGAGTAAACAGAAGCAGGGGGAGTGAGAGAGGGAGAAGCAGGTTTCCTGCCAAGCAGAGAGCTGGATGAGGGGCTCGATCCTGAGATTCTAGGATCATGACTAGATCCAAAGGCAGAAGCCCAATGACTAAGCCACCTAAGTACCCCTCAAGTATGCCTTTAAATTATGGTTCTACCTTTGGGCATTCACTTTTACATCAAAGAACATCATGTGGAAATGAGGTTCTTGGATTTAGAAGTGAGTAACAAGTAATAATTCAATTTAGTGAAGAACAATTGTCTCTTTTTATACATGACAAGAATTTTTCTAAAAGGAAAAAAAAAGAACATTTTGAATTTTTGGTAACCCCTGGATCAAAAATGAAACATTTACAAAAAGAGACAAGATCTTTAAATAAGGGAATCTGTAAGTATATTGCTCAGCTGATAAAACCAGTTTCTTATGAATAAACAGAAAACAGAAGTTGGACATGAGCCAAACGTGAGATTTGTGGGGAACAAAAGTCAAAGCAGTTTTGCTCACAAAGGAAGGTTGGAGGGGCAAGTGCTGCATTGTCTGGTTTGTTTAATTTCTAAAGTTGACACATCACACATTGTTGAACTAACATGCTGGATGAACTTGAGTGTAGGGTAGAAACTATAACGAGCCAAGGGCTCTGCCCTCACTTATGAGTCACCAGTGGTAAAAAATAAATGTAGATCAATCTGTCTGGAAGAATTTTCAAACTTGTCTGGATATTGTGGACATGTTGTGAACAGTGCCATGTCATTTAAAAAAACTTGAAACAATGTTATTTTAAAGCAATATGCCAAGAATTGAGATAATGCAGACATATATTCACATTTGAACAAAGTGACATCTTAATAAAACTAAAGTAATATGTTTCAGACTTTGAAAGCCCTGAGGTCTCATCATACATAGTAGTTATTAAGAGCAGCTTCTACCCCAGAATGTGATCACATAAAATATGAAGCCTTATAATAGGTCTGGTTAGGAGTCATGAAGGAAATAGGGTTGAACCCTTCTGGGTAACATTTCAGGTTACCAGAATATAATTTAGATATGTTGTAATTCAGTTAAGCCTATGTTGATGGAGAAGGAAGGAAGGAAGGAAGGAAGGAAGGAAGGAAGGAAGGAAGGAAGGAAGGAAGGAAGGGGGAGGGAAGGAGGGAAGGAAAGGGAGGGGAGGGGACAGGAGAGGAAGGGAAGGGATTTTCAAATAGAAATTTGAAATTTCTAATTTTCAAATAGAAATAAACTGAACCTAAATGAAATAAATTGCCTGATGTAGCCAGAAACAATAAATACCCTTCACCATAAGGTGAAATGCAACCCAGCCCAATGAAAACTAAGTGAGTGAATTAACGTGTAATTTTCGTTGTATATTTGCAATAATTTAAGGAAGAAACTTTTTTGCGTCTTTGCAATTGTCTTTGATTTAGAGATCTTTCTGCTCATAGTGATACTGCCCATTTTTCGTATTCAACTTTTATAAACACATGGAGTGTGAGTCTTATAAGGACTCGTCAAGATCATGAAGCCTATGGGTTGAAGACAAAGTAGCCTTTGACTTGAATCCTGATACAAACTGCAGGGAATGTCTAAATGGAAGTAGTCAAGAAGTCTACTCCAAGGGATTTATGGAACTATTTTTATAGAGAATAAGAGAAAGTGAAAGAAGGTCATTACTGAAGAAGAGGATTGACTGTCTTAACCTGATTAACCAATAGTAGAGGCCAGATTTTAAGGATGTAGTTAAAATTTCTCTTAACACTTTTGTTTTTTGTTTTTATTTTTGTTTTTGTTTTGGTACACTGGCTTCATGTTTGGGAACTATGAAGTAAGTATGGATTAGGACAGATTATGATTAGAATTTGTGTAGCTATTAACAACATATGAATTATGGCTATCATTAGCAGAATTTTATTTTTTACATAATTTTCTGATGTTACATAAAGCTTGTACGAACTGTACTTCCAGCTGGATTTGTTAGGAGAATTCCTGTATATTTTTCTATAAAATATAGTTTATCTTACCCTAGGGATTTCTGCTAATAAACAATATGGGATACCTATAGTTCACTCACTCATCACTGATGTTAATTTTAAACGCCAAATCCCTGGCCATAAGAATTGAAGGAACTCAATTGCAAATCCCTTGTGTTTTAGACCTTCTTCCTAAGTAACTTAATTTGGGGGTCAGATTTTTCCCATTTAAAAAATGTTTCTGTTGGGATACCTGGGTGGCTCAGTCAGTTAAACTTACCTGCCTTCAGCTCAGGTGATGGTCTCAAGGTCCTGGGATAGGGCTCCACAATGAGGCCCTGCTCATTGGGGGTCAGCTTCTTCCTTTCCCTCTTCTGCTCCCTCTGCTTGGGCTCTCTCTCTCTTTCTTTCTGTTAAATACATAAATAAAAGATAAATAAATAAATCTTTAAAAGGAAGTTTCTGTCTATGGCATCAGTGATAGAATGTTATCCGCTGCTCTCCACCAGCTGTCCACTTGGACAGCCTTGGAGGTTCAGGTTGGAAGCAATGTGATGGGAGGGAAGTTGACACCACCCCTGCCTTATGAGGAGGTGTGAATGATGTTAACTAAGCCAGTCAGTCTTTCTATTGAGCTGTTCACATGCTAAGGTTAGGAACTAGCATCGGATATAAGCCAAACCAGTTGCTTTGAATTTCCTCCACTGTATATGGATGAGGAAGCAGTAGCTCTAGGAGAGCCGGCCCCTTTTAAAAATTTGGACTAAGATCCAGCCTAAAGATGATGCCACACTATAGTCTGCAAAAGAGACTGAAGGAACTGGATTACTTGATATCATTGCTCTGATTCTTTCACTTCCCATTGCCAAAGAATGGTATGAATCAGGATATCTCAGTCACCCTGACAGTTAATGTCCATCCATGATAGGAATAATACTGTTATTTATGTTGGCAGTCTATTTATTAACTCATAAAAAAAGGGTTTCTAGAACACATCAGAAAGGTTTTAATACAAAAGACAATTTATCTCTGGAAATCTAAGCAATAAAGAAGTTGGTTTGATTGAAACTAAGAGTTTGCCTTGAGGGATATTAAGACCCAGTGTTGGGCATAAAGAAAATGCTCTTTATATGCATGTTCATTTCTTATTCATTCATTTCAACTCCTTTTCTTTTCTTTCTTTTCTTTTCTTCCTTTCTTTCTTTCTTTCTTTCTTTCTTTCTTTCTTTCTCTCTTTCTTCCTATCTTTCTCTCTCCTTCCTTACTTCCTCCTTCCTCCCTTCCTTTCTCTTTTCTTTTTCTTTCCCTTCCTTCCTTCTTTCCTTCCTTCATCTTTCTTTCCTTCCTTCCCTCTTTCCTTCTTTCTTTCTCTTTCTCTCTCTCTCTCCCTTCCTTCCACCTTCCCTTCCTCCTCCCCTTCCTCCCTCCTTTTTTCTTCTTTTTTTCTCATTTTCTTGCCTTTCCTTCCTTCCTTCCTTCCTTCCTTCCTTCCTTCCTTCCTTCCTTCCTTCCAGAAGATCAAACTGTACCAAAGGTAACAAAAGGTACATTGTACTGTTGTCTTGTCTGTTCTTTCAACTAAAGTGTTTAAGGTTCAAAAGAACATAAATGTAGAGGCATTAGCCAATTGTATTTCTAGAAGCTAGTTCAGTACCTGACATTTACTAATTATCTAGTTTGGCTGAATAATTAAATAAGTTTTAATTTAGTGTCACACTACATAGGAAAAGAAAGAGATTATCTTGTTTTATTGACATTTATATCATTTATTTGTTTTAATAATGTGATGGTTAAGGATCATTTTTTCTCCTCTCTGTTCTAAATGATGCTTACACATCATTATCATGTTCCAATGAAATGCTCATTTGTATGGGGACTGTGCACATCAATAACTAAATAATATACAAACACAAGTAGATGGATTAGATAAATCTATCTATAGTTAGAGATATTATGAAGATTAATTTATGTGTCAGCCTGACTAGGCCAATGAGTGCCCAAATATTTTTTTCTCATATTCAAATATATATTTTGGACCAATTAATTGATTAAACATTATTCTGAGTGTATCTGTGAGGGATTTTCTGGATGAAATTAATATTTGAACTTGTAGACTGAGTAAAGCAGATGTGAAAGGGTCTCAACAAATCCACTGAAGACATGAATAGAACAAAGAAGTTTGAATAACATAGGATTCTCTGTATTCTTGACTGTCTTTAAGCTGGAACATTGGTCTTTCACTTTGGACTCAGATTCATACTTGAAATTACACTGTTGGCTCTCATGATTCTCAAGCCTTTGGACCAGCACCAGCACATAGGTGCTCCTGGGTCTCCAACCTGATGATTGCAGATCTTAGGACTTTTCAGCTTCCATAACCATGTGAGACAGTTTCTTATAATAAATGTATTTATTAAGATAGAACCAGTAGGAGAACCCATAATAATATAGATTGATATGTAATTAATGAGAATAAATATTAAAAAAACAATAAAAGAAAATGTTAATACTGAAGAAGTGAAGGGATGAGTTAATTTAATGAAGGAAACAGGTTGTGAATACAGATATTTCATTTTTAAAATCTACCTTTTCTACTATGCCAGTATACATTTTATTAATTTATTAATGTATTTACTCATTAATTTATTCAACTGTCACTCATCTTTGAATCTCCAATGCCTACCATGTTAAAGGCACTCAATGCCTTTAGAGACCCTCTGAAGGTCATTACCTACTGTCAAAGAAAACCCACATCACAGCAATGAAAGACTCTATGCTAGAGTTAGGTTCAGTGTGCTCTGGGAGAAAAAAAAAAGAGAGGGTGTATGTGGCTAAATCAGACTGGTAAAGCAGGCTAAACTTCTGAGAAGAGATAAACACTTTAATGACCATGATAAGTTTTCATATTTGCATACAATAATTTCTTTGGTCTGTCCAACAGTCTGGTGGGAGAGAGAAAGCACACAGCATCTCTTTCAGAGCTATAGTGATTTTGCTTTTATTTCTAACTCTCAAGGTACTGTCAAACTTGAGTTTGCTGCATCTATTTTGCAATAACTAGGCAAATGGGAAGAGTGCACCACTGTGTTAAAATGTGTTTTATTCCTGTAATTCAGAAGACACTAACCTCTGGCTTGAAATCTGCACTGCATAATGCTCTTTGCACCCAAGCTATTGGGTCCCACGTCTTTGAGGTGGAAATGTCTGCACAATTTACCAGGTCTTTAGGCAGGGTTATGTTGGTCTAGCAGTTAAATAGTTATGTTCGGAATAAAAAAGTATTTAATGGTTTATTGGAAAGTCAATGGCATAATGTGTGAGGTGCCTCTTTAACAGTATACTAAAAGTGTCAAAATTCCATGCAATTTTCCACACATAAAAATGGCATAATATCCTACAGGTGTCAGCCATTTATTTCTACTTGCTCTGCTCATTAGTAAAATATTTCAATACATAGTCTTCGCTATATTAATCCGGCATGTCCTACTGAATAGCCAGGCTAAGCAAGAAACTAGGTAGGTTCTGAAAAATATATTAAACACTGAGAACTTATTGCAATTTATCTGAAGTGTTTGTATTTGTTGTGGTCACTTCCTACAACACTAATTCACTATGCTAATGTTGCACTGTCCACTGTTGAATGTAAATTCTTTGTGGAAAATCCAAATGTCCTTGATAGATACTTTATCTTTGCCTTAAGCTCTCTACCAAAATAATAAAGATTGCCTCAGGGCAATCTACAGCCCCTTAAGAAGTAGATCATTTTATAAAAGTGATAATTAATTTTCAGTGGATATGGACTTTTGAGAAATATGTGCTGTTATAATGGTGGACATATTCCATGCCCTTTCCCAGATACACTCTGTGGCATAAAACCTCACAGCAGGGTGCTCTAAAAAGTAATACATTTTTCCATAATTAAAAAGAAGTCCCCCTCAAAAGAAGTCCCTATTTTATAAAGAAATGGCCTTATCAATGTAAAGTAAGTAGGTATCACTGACATTTTAAGTGTTTAAAACGCATATACTTTGCTTTAAGTAGATTTATATCCTCATATGTTTAAGTTACTACTTATAAATATACATATTATCTAAATGGTGTGCGTGAGTGAGCGTATAGCTAAATATTGGTCAAGACTTATGATATGTATTTACTTTGTACATAGAACTATATTTTATCTTATATATCAATGTAAAAGGTACACACACGATGTGAATTATATACCATTATCTCATCTATTCAATTCCTTGTATAGCAGAAATATGTGTGTGTACATGTGTGTAATTATAGGTGTAATTTCTGCAGAGCCTACAAGAATATAGGAAAAAAGGGAAGCAAAACTATATATGTATTGGAATATGCATCTGACCCATTCTCAAACTTAGTATCTCATAGCTTCCCTTTAATGTTTTAGGATAAGAATAAGATAGAAATATTATCATTACATCTACCAATTAGTAGATAAGCTATGCTTTTAGTGACCTGCCATTTATTTCAACTCCATGATAAATTTATTTAGAAAAATTGAATAGTACTTATTTTTTTTAAGGATTTTATTTATTTATTTGACAGAGAGAAACAGTGAGAGAGGGAACACAAGCAAAGGGAGTGAGAGAGGGAGAAGCAGGCTTCCCGCCAAGCAGGAAGCCGGATGCGGAACTCGATGCTGGGTGTCCAGGATCATGACCTGAGCTGAAGGCAGTCGCTTAACCAACTGAGCCACCCAGGTGCCCCCAAAAGTGAATTGTACTTCTAATAAAAAGATATCCCATACAAAGGTTTCAACGGTATCATTCTGTTTAAGAGCATACAGTCATTCAGTAGTAATAACTATTCTAACAAGGCCAAATCTTAACTAAATGTTTTATTTGGGTTCATGTTATATATTTATCTGTTTATTTTTTAATTAGTAAATCAGAGGGCATAGCTGGAAGTTAAGTGTTTTCTTTCTCATTTGTTTTTAACTGTAGTCAAAGGACTTTCAAGATACAAAGATGCATGAATAATTCTGCCTATGTTTGCTGACTGCCTTTTGAAAATTAGGAACCCGCAGATATTATCAATTCATTAATAATTAATTGGGTGGAAATTAATAATAAGTATTAATAATTAATTGGGTAGAAAATAACAATCCTTCTATTTAACTTTACTAATCTATTAATATTTGAAATATGAATCTATTTAAAAGAACTTTCAAAATTACTCATTTTATCTCATTTATCCTTCTTACCATTTTAACCTCATTATCCAGTTCAAGAATTTTTTTACAGTGGTGAAAATTTCCATCTACTTCTATCACACATAACCCAACTCATATTATGCTGTGATTTCTATCAATACATTTATATGACTAACATGTTTCCTGTCTGTCTTTATTAAATATTTGTAAATCTTGCTTTCAGTTATATTTCTAGCCTTTCCAAAGTAAGGCTGCTAGACTGCTTTCCATTTTCCTGAGAAATTTGAGGAGAGATCTATAGGCTTGTACTACCTCATCTACCCACTTCCCAGCTTCTAGGAATGACTTCCGGATGTTCCTGCCTTAGGCCACCCCTTCCTGTGAGCACCAGATCTGATTCATTTTTGACTATTCAATGAAATCATTCCAGCAATTCTCTCTTTTCTCTTTTTTTAAAATAATTAATGCTTCATTTGATACTGCATCTTTTCCACCAGCACATAAAAAAGTATTCACATTTTTGCAAAGATTAAAACAATTTTTTAAACTAAAAACTAACTAAATTGAATAAAGCAAAACAAAACTCTTATGACCTCACTGACTTTTGGGGTTCAGTGATTTCTTGTATCCCTTTGCCTCAAATTATTTATTCTCACCTTCCTTTAATTTCTTCCCTCCTCTCTTGTTGAACCCAAACCAATTCAGATGTTTTTATCTTCACCATTCCATGCCACTCTTCTCCACTTTTCCTTTTCAGCTCACCAATAATTGCCATATAGCTAAATCCAATAGTTCACTTTTAGTCCTCATACTGCTTTGACTATAATTCTCCCCAAACTCATGTCCACCTGAAACCCTATAGTATTATGACCCAAGCTGAGGAATTCCAAGGATTGTTAGCAGTTACCAGAAGCTTATAGAGGCAAGGAAGATTATCCTTCAGAGCTTTCGGAGAGAGCAGGGTCCTACT
Organism: Spilogale gracilis; assembly: GCA_004023965.1. Lineage (NCBI taxonomy): Eukaryota > Metazoa > Chordata > Mammalia > Carnivora > Mephitidae > Spilogale > Spilogale gracilis. The sequence goes on from PITA01003876.1 coordinate 116,125, forward strand.
TGATTTCAAACTCTAGGCTTACTGATAATTCCTTGAGTTAGTTCCAGGAAGCTGACATAGTCTTTATTTTACTGAATGAGTAACACTTAACTCAGTTACTTACTCTCCTCTACTATAAACACTTAATTTACTTGGAAACCAAAACACTATAGTCATCTCATTTGCCCCCTACTTCTCTGGATACTCCTTATGGGTTTCCTGGTCCTTCTTTATCTCTCTGACTGTCAAACACCAGAGTACCTAGGGCTTGATCCTTATACTAACATCCTCCATGGGTTTTCTTATCCATTCTCATGGCCTTAATTATGCTGTTGATTCCTGAGTTTATATTTCCAGTCCATACTTCTACATGAATACCTGTGTAGTTTTCTTCTTAATATTTCCACCACTATTCCAATGAACATCTCAAATAGAACATGTCCCAAACTGAAAAAATAATGAGTAGGACCATGCTACTTTGTGTACTAAAAAATAGAGAGCATTTGCCTTCTATCTCTGACCAATAAATAATAAAAACTAATAATCTGACTAGAGTTTGTATTAAATACCCTGGAATTGTGCATTCTTCATTGGAGTTTGGTTTTTTGATACCTCAATTATATATTAGGTTTCAACATACAAGTTTGGAAGTGGTATAAGTAAGTCTATAGCAGTCCCAATCTGGTCACAGAAAGTCATGTTAGTTTTATATTTTATTCAAAATCAAATTACTACTCTTTGTTTACTGCACTGGCATGTGGCTGCAAACCACCATGATCTCTCTGCTGTAATATTGCACTAGACCCTCAACTGGACTTTCCATTTCAAACATTATTTCTCTATAATCCATAGGAGCTAGGATGATCATATATATATATATATATATATATGATTTATATATATACATATATATAAATCACATCATAATATCTCTGCCTCATAACTTCCAGTCCCCTTGTGTTGCATTTATTGCAAAATGCAAACTCTAGGCTGGGGCTATAAGATCCTATGGGATGTAGACTTCATGACCTCCTCTCATATGCCATTCTTCTCATTGATTCTTCTCATGTTCCCTTGCTCTTCTTCCTTTTTCTCAAACAAGCCAACCTTCTTCTTATAGAGATTTGCCATGTCATTCATGTAGATATTACCATAAAATTTTAAAGAGTGTTTTTTGTAATTTAAGTTTTAGATTTAATGTGGTCTTCCACGACCATTTGATTTCAGTTATTCTAAAATTCACTCATATTAAAAGGCACTGTACTAAGATAATCATAATTTATTTCAAAAGTATCAGGTTACATAGTTTTATAGTACAGGAGTGCCAATTGTCTTGAGCTTTGATTAGGATGGTGTCTACTGCCCTAATCAAGAATTTGCATTCCTAGGATGGTTTAATTCTGCCTTTATGGCAGGAAGCACATATTCCAAGGGGACTTTGGAATAAGGTCCTTCAGCCATCACATTGAGAAATTTGATTTAATTGGTAAAATTAGTGTCCTTTAAAATAGAATAATGAATGTTTAGGAAGGGGTCTCATTAAATTTGAAGGTAGAAAAGAAGTGTGGTTGGCTTAAATGTCTTATATACATTCAACACTCCTGTATGAATAGGGCATCAATAACCAGAATGGTATGTAAAATGTACTTTGGGGGATGGGACACATGACCTAATCACTAACTGTCATCCAAACTCTGAATCTAGCAGCTTTCTCTTTGATTTTGTTTCTAAGGGGAACATCTTTGTAATGGAATTTCATTAAATTTATAAAATTTATAAAGCAAGGTTCATGGACTGTTTTGTGTCTGCTTTGCTAATTAATGGTTAACTAATAAATGTCAGTATAGCAGCAGTAATTGGTCTAAAATGTGCTATCAGTTTGTGAGTAGAACAGCTAATTGGTGCTCTCTTTAAACAGATGACTATTCTTAACGATTACAAAGAATCTAAGAGCTATGCTTTCCCATGCTAATCTTTGCTCCAAGCCTTGCACCCGGTGGTAATCAGTAGAACAAATTATTTAAAAGCTCAAACTGGCTTAAACTTAAGTCATTCTGATCATTCAATTTTTCCTTTAGGAAATGTTCAGCTGACTTTGCAGGAAAAATTAGTTCTTCATGTAGCCACTCTTTTCCCTCTTTCTGTTCCTGAGATGATGTATGAATATACTGTGAGGAAAAAGTATTATGCATTCCTGCCTCAAACATGTAACTCATTCTTAAAATATCCTCTGGAGCCTAGGTGGCTCAGTCAGTTGAGCATTTGACTCTTGATTTTGTCTCCGGTTATGATCTCAGGGTTGTGAGACTGAGCCCCACATCAGGCTCCACATTCAGCATAGAGACTTCTTGAGATTCTCTCTCCTTCCCTCTTATGCTCTCTCTCTCTCAAATAAATACATATTAGGAAATAAAAGAGAAGAAAAAGAAAAGAAAAAAAAGGAAAGGAAAGGAAAGGAAAGGAAAGGAAAGGAAAGAAAAGAAAAGAAAAGAAAAGAAAAGAAAAGAAAAGAAAAGAAAAGAAAAGAAAAGAATATACTCTGGAATTTATGTCATGTCCCTTTTCCACCAGGGACTTCTTGCCTTGCTGCCATTTGTAGCTGAGTTTTGCTACAAGTATGACTCATGGTATGATCAGGATCTGCTCATCCTCCCTGACTGATTGAGTTTCTTATTTGTAGCAGATCCTTAAGTGAAAATAGCCAATTTTTCCATCCAGTTGCTGGTCTGGCATTGACCATACCCTATTTTCTTCCAACCCTTGCCTCAGAATCATCTCATTCTGACACAGCAAGCTCCATGGAGGGGCATCTGCCATTTAACTCAACGTTTTTAAAGATAGATAGATAGATAGATAGATAGATAGATAGATAGATATAAGGGTTTCTTGAGAAAGCTAAACCAAATAGTTCTAGTCATGGTCCAGGTTGGGAGAGGAGGCACGGTGGTAATGAGAGTCTCCTGCATGCTAACACAGAGACTCCAAGTCCAAGGACTTTGCTTCTATGATCACTAAGGGCATCTTACACTCTTTTCTTTTATTTTCTTTTTTTTCTTCTTTTTTCTTTTCTCCTTTTCTCTTTTCCTTTTGTTATTTAAATTCAAATAGCCAACACACAGTACATCATTAGTTTCAGATATAGTGCTCAATTCATCAGTCACATATAGCATCCAGTGCTCATCACATCATGTGCCATCCTTAATGCCCAACACCCAGTGACCCCATCCCCCCACCCTCTCCCCTCTAGCAAACTTCAGTTTGTTTCCTACAGTTAAGAGTCTTTCATGGTTTATCTCCCTTTCTCGTTTATTTCCATCCAATTTTCCCTCCCTTCCCTATGGACCTCTGCACTGTTTCTTATATTCTACATATGAATGAAACCATATGACAATTGTCTTTCTCCAATTACTTGTTTTACTTAGCATCATACTCTCTAGTTCTATCCATGTCAATGTAAAGAGTAGGTATTCATATTTCTGATGATTAATATTCCATATCACATATTCTTTATCTATTAATCTGTCCAAGGACATCAACTCTTTCTAGAGTTTAGCTATGGTGGACATTGCTGCTATGAACATTGGGGTGCAGATGCCCTTTTGTTTCACTATATCTGTATCTTTGGGGTAAATACCTAGTAGTGCAATTGCTAGTTCATAAGGTAGTTCTATTATTAACTTCTTGAGGATCCTCCATACTGTTTTCCAAAGTGGCTGTACCAGCTTACATTTTACCAAAAGTGTTAAGAAGTCAAAGTATTGGGGACATAAATGAAGAACATCCTATTTCAACTCATAACTCCCTTCCTTCATTTTTCCCCCTTCATACTATTGTCTCCCAAATCATAACATTCTTCTTTTTTTTTTCATAACATTCTTCTTAATTAGTGTGATAGACAGAATTTGACTTGTAGTATATTTTCTCCTTGTAAAATACTTTTATTTTACATGACAAAAGGGACATTGCATATGCAAAAAATGTTATTAAGTAGCTGACCTTAATATAAGATCATTTGGATTAACCTGGTGAACCAAATGTAATCATATGATCCATTAAAAACAGAAAAACAAGGCAGAAGAAAAAGTCAGCAAGATAGCAGACATGGAAGTCAGAAACCTTGTAGCCATAAAAAGGCCTTGACCCACCATTTCTGGTTTTGAAGGTGGTTGGCGGGGGGTGGGGGCAGTGTACTAATCAATATCAGAGCCATTTCTGGAAGTTGAGAAGGATCTACAGCCAACAACAAGCAAGGAAATGGGGACCTCACTCCTCCTACTACCATCTAGACTGAATTCTGTCAACAAACTGAATGATCCTGGAGACAGACTCCATGTCAATGTCAGAGTAGACAGTTCAGCTCTGTCACCACCTTGATTTAGGCCTTATGAGACTCTGATTCAACCAAGTGTGCCTAAATGGCTGACCTACAGAAACTATGGGATGATAAATCTATGTCATATTAAGTCTTGGATATTGTGGCAATTTGTTACATCAGAAATAAAAAATTAATAAAATTAGTTAAACTTCAGTGATAAATAAGGTTATATTCTCTACACTATAACAGATTAAGTTGAAAGAATTTGTAATACTCTTGCTAATGATCATAGCTGAGCATGTCAGGATATTTTCTTACTATGAGTTCTAGTACCTTCTGCCTATTGTTCATGCATGATAACTAGGTTTCATGACTACCTTACAGTGATTCTGCATTGAGAAATTATTTGAAAAGAGATATTAAAGGCATGCGCTTAATTGTTTAAAAAAATCACACAGTTTAGGGGCGCCTGGGTGGCTCAGTTGGTTGAGCGACTGCCTTTGGCTCAGGTCATGATCCCGGAGACCCGGGATCGAGTCCCACATCAGGCTCCCTTCTAGGTGGGAAGCCTGCTTCTCCCTCTCTCACTCGCCCTGCTTGTGTTCCCTCTCTGGCTGTGTTTCTCTCTGTCAAATAAATAAAGTCTTTAAAAAAAAAAAAATCACACAATTTCCAGTAAAACTTTCTTTCAACTAAAGTTAATTTTATCCTTTGTTAGGAGATCCAGGCTTTATAAAATTGATAGACTGGGAAGACTCTTGAAGGTAACTTTCTTTTCCCTCTTTTTCCTTATGCTGAATATCCCCAATGTGTAATTTATTTCTTTAAAATTGTAGATTAGCTTCAAGGAAACCTGCCTTTATCATTTTAGTTTAGAGATTTAATAAGACACTATGGACTATACATAGTGCCTTATAAATCTCAACTAGCCCACCCCCTCTTCCATTCATTCATATTATTCTTTTATTTATTTATATTTATTATTTTTATTTTTTAACAATATTTTATTTGTTTGAGACAGAAAGAGAGCACGTTTGAGACAGAAAGAGAGCATGAGACAGAGAGAAAGCATGTGCAGAGAGAGAGGGACAGAAGGAGAGAGAGAAGAGGACTCCTCAATGAGAACAGAGCCTGACCTGGGGCTCCATTCCAGAACCCCAAAATCATGACCTGAACTGAAGGCAGATGCTTAACAGATAGACACCTAGGTATCACATGGATGTTTTGCTTTTAAAAAATGTAGAACAAATGTGGGTGTCTTTTATTAAAACATTTGAACATAGCATTATCTGAAAATATCTCTCCATTTCTGTGTATAGATATGTATGTATGTATGTATGTATACATATATGTATGCATGTATATATGTATGTATGTATCTATCATCTTTATTTTTTATTTTTTTTAAAGATTTTATTTATTTGACAGCGAGAAACACAGCGAGAGAGGGAACACAAGCAGGGGGAGTGAGAGAGGGAGAAGCAGGCTTCTCGCCGAGCAGGGAGCCCGATGTGGGACTCGATCCCAGGTCTCCGGGATCATGACCTGAGTTGAAGGCAGTTGCTTAACCAACTGAGCCACCCAGGCGTCCCTATCTATCATCTTTATAGTTCTCCCTGCTTTACCTTATATTTTAGCTTATTTATATTGAAATTATTTTAATTTGATTGTTTAAGCAATTTTTTGCAAACTCTTAAAGAAAGGTAAAGAACATGACTAATCCCTTTGTACAGTACCACTAAAGTTCAGAATGAGTGATATAGGAGTGAGAAAATAGAGTGGAGGCAAGTAGAAGAATAAAGGAAACATACCTTAAATATCATAAGGTATTTTATCATGTTTTTGAAACCTCAGGTATCACAGAGTTACATTATCAATATCTATACTTATAACTGTGATATAGGATTCCACATAAACAAAAAAAAATGTCATATGATTCTTTTGTGTCAAATGCTATATATAAAAATATATATTATTTTCCATGTATTATAACATTTGACCCTCAAAATTGTGAATTAGATATACTGTAGCCATTTTGAGTAGTAGTAATAATGGTTCCTTGAAGGAAAGTGACCAAAATTAACTCAGCTAATGTTGAAGGAACTGAAATTGAGCTCAGGTCTTTGGAAATGTGATAATAAAGTTTTGAATTTTTTTTTTTCTACTATACTGTAGCAAGATAACTCTCAAACACTTCTACTACTACTTTAGATTCCCATTATATTCACTTAGGCCAAGTTCTTATTGCTTGGCTATTTACACTGATTCTATATTAGACACTTGATATTGTAATTTGTTCTTTAATTATGTTAATGCTCCAGAAATACTAAGTTCATTCACTCATTCTCTTATGCCCCCCCCACCAAAAAAATCTGGCTCAGAGTGAAGTCTCGATATGAAAGAATAAATTTATATGAATATTTAAAGACCCACTATCTATATAACATGAGAATAAATGTTATGAAAATAATAGCACTAAGAGATCACCTTTTTAATTTTTTTAAAGATTTAATTAATTAATTTATTAATTTATATTTGACAGAGAGAGACACAGTGAGAGAGGGAACACAAGCAGGGGGAGTTACAGAAGGAGAAGCAGGCTTCCCGCTGAGTAGGGAGTCAGGTGTGGCACTGGATCCCAAGATCCTGAGATTATGACCTGAGCCGAAATTAGATGCTTACCAACTGAGCTACCTAGGTTCCCCATGAGACTACTTTCTTTAAATAGTGGGCAATCTACTTGAACAGATAACATACAAACTAAAGTTAAAACAGTATGAAATGGTCTACTGATGCCAACATAGGGGTATGAGTATTTGCAATGTAGAAAATTCATTTTGAGTGCTTTTTTTTTTTTAAGTTTTATACTTTTATTTATTTAAGTAATCTCTACAACCAACCTGGTGCTCGAACTCAGAACTCCAAGATCAAGAGTTGCATGCTCTACCAACTGACCTAAACAGATGTCCCATGATTGGAAAGACTATATTCTGAAATGGTTCAAAAGACTATAATGAAAATAATTTTGCTTAAACCAGGTTCTAAAGCACATGGATAGTTAAATGGGAAGAATGAAGGATATCTGAGGGGTAACAAAACACTCGTATGAAAATGAACATGTAATTTTGACACTATACTGTGTCCTTCTCAGGGTTCCCCTACAATTCCAGAGATAATTTTGAGCTAAATTAAGGGTGGTTTGGATATTTGACATCAGAATTTAGCATTTTGTTCAAGTCATAGGGAACCATTTGAACATTTGTGAGCAAGAAGTCATGAAAATTCAGTGTTTGGAAAAATAAAGTACAGGATGAATATTGAGAGAGAAATTGAAAGTGAGTAGTTAAGTTAAAAGCTAAGGGGACACAATAAATATGAACATTAAAAAGATTCTTCTACTTGTGAATTATAGTTATACTTAGCAGTGCTTGGGAGTGTAAGAATATCACTTCTGCTTTCACTGGCTCAATATTTAATTCACGTAGATATTGGCATTCTGACATAGAACTGGGGTGGGAGTGAAGGGAAGAGATAAGAGGATAGAGTCATCTCAGCATTTAATTTCAAACTACTTTCCAAGATATCTTAGTAGAAGGAAATAAAGAGAGCAATTTGCTCGGCATCACCGCACTTAGTACATGAAACGATATAAAACCAACACTTCCTGATGCATTGTCTATTGCCAATTTACATGTCATTCTTTCTGTACTTCTGACCCTTCTTTCTGATTAGATGGTAAATATCATTGAACATTTTTTCTTACACATGCTGATAAAGGGAATTAAATAATGGTAATAAATAACTTGTCAAATATTTAAAACACTGAGGGGAAACCTTAAAATGATTTTCTGGTTGCAAATTTAGATTTACCTAAATGGTCTGTTATTTTTTTGTTATATTATTAACCAAGGTAATAACCATTAATTCAGTCAACCAACATGGTTTTAGATATTAGGGGCTTAGTGGTAAATAAAACAAGATCCCTGTGTACCTGAAAATTAATGTCAATATGCTACACATGGTATTAAGATATTTTATTGATCCACATAAGAAAGGTATGCAAGCAGAAGATACTGATTTGTCAGAAGCATCTTTCTTATTTGGTGAGGAAGATTTGGACTCTCATCAGAGTGGAATAGATCAAAAGCACCATGCTTACTTTTTAGTTTGAAAACGTTTTCCTTTCATTCATTTAAGAGTTATCTAGGTTACCCATCATGGACCACTGCTTGGCTTCCTCATCCCATTTCTCCATATAAGAAGCCATATGGTGACAGGGGTAAGAAATAGGCAATATCTCTAGTTCTCTGTCTTCTCACTAGTTCTATGATCTTGACCTAGTCATGTAAATTTAGAAAGCTTCATTGTCTAATCTGGGGAATAGTGTAAGAATGAAAGGAGAAAATGTTTAACAGAGACTGTGGGTTATATAAAGTAACCTGGCATTGTTTCAGGAGCCTAAATTTTGTTTGAACATTTTAATAAAAATTGTGTTTAAAAAATGTTTAATACACATACAACAATGTAAAATAACCTTGTGTGTGGAAACTGAACAACAACAACAACAACAACAAAAAACAGATTTGTGATGGAATAGAAAAGAATGCAGAATTCACCTTTAGAGAAGCTAACAGTAAAAAGAAATTCAAAGAAATTTCAACTTGGATTAAGATTTTCCACTGACAGAGCTCCTCCCATACATGTGATGTATAAGAAATGAAATCACCTTCCTCCATCTTTGTGCTGGGCTTTCAGATGGAAGAAACGTCTAGAAGAAAGTTAAGAGTAGCTAGAATAGTTCTGTGGGCAGAGTGGGTTCTCAATCCCAGCTATTATAAGTGCTGTCATTGTTCATACTACCATGGGAGTGTAGTATATCTTTTTGAATTGAAGGGAGTATATTTACCATATGTTTCCAATAGCATAAAACACACCGGCTGGCACATTTGGGCATTCAGCATATGTTTTTGTGATTGAATTCTACTTCATAGATTCAAGAAATGCTTCTGATTACTCTTGAATATCTTGCTTGCTAAGATGTATTTTAAATGCTTGAAAGACATTGTTTCGTCTTTGTTTTTCAAGCACCAAACCAAAATGGTCTAGATTTTCCTTACGTTGATTTAACAGTCAAAATGACTTCACTCAATAAAAATCTGGGAGAAAACTCAGACAAAAATTCAGATCTACTCACATCCATACTCATACGAAAGAGTTCAGAAAAGTTTCACGATGCCAGTATCACTGTTACATAACAGTTAAGTGTTGCTTCAGGAAGTCAAAAAACTTATCTAATAGGTCTGTTAACTCATCAATGTGACCGGTTTTTTGGATTAAAAAAACAACTTATGTGGTTCTGTCACTGTGTAGAATAGGCTTAGTAATATTTATCTCAGGTGTTGTTTTATTTTGAATTCTATAAAAGAGGGACAAATGAAAACTAGTCTTGTAAACAAGGGAGAAGACTTTTTTCCTAGAGCTTTATTTATATGCTTTACTTAAAAATTGTATGGTAGTCGAAACTGATTAATGTTCTCTTCCTAACAAGATTAATGGAGTCCTGAAGAGAGTGAATGAGGAGCTAGAGTTTCACTGCACTGGTCCTCTGGGTGGAATGTGTAGAATTCAAGAGCTTGGAATAGAAGGTGGCCTGCACTGAGATTTTGTCACTGTCCTATTTACCAGCAGCTCAGTGACACTTCTTTCTCCCAGATCAGGTTACCATCATAGGTCTAGACCCTCTGCTTGTGTGTCCACCAGACTTTAGAACCATTGCATACATATAGATAGAGATAGATAGATGATAGATGATAGATGATAGATAGATAGATAGATAGATAGATAGATAGATAGATAGATAGATAATAGGCAGATGATAGATAATAATAGATAGATGATGATGATAGATAGATAATAGACATATGATAGATGATAGATAGATATATAGATAATAGATAATTTTTTTCTTAGAAAGAAACAGAGGATGAAGGTAGAACTGGATTGTTCTATTGTTCTGTTGTTGCAAAAACCTCCTAACCTGGAGGCACATGGGTGGCTCCATCAGTTAAATGTCCAACTCTTAATCTCAGCTCCGTTCTTGATCTCAGAATCTTGAGTTCAAGCCCCACATTGGCTCCAATGGGCATGGAGCCTACTTAAAAAAAAAAAATCCTAATCTGGATTGGCTGAGAATTGGCATCAAATTCCACCTGAAAATGTCCTTGTGCACTAAACCTTTATCAGCTGGTATTCACTTCTTGAGAAGAGATAATATTTAAACACCATTCTCTAGCAGAAACAAAACAGGAACTATAATAAATAATTTACTTAAATACTTGTCAAATTTAAAATATTTCTAAAATACTAAGCACACAAGACTGTACCATTCCTTTGCAGTTTATATCCCCAGGGTCTTTTGCTCTGTTCTCGGGAAAGCAATGCAGTTTTATGTTTCTAACTTTTCATATATTCTTCCCTATCTTTTCTGATCATAAACATGTTTATCTTTCTCTTGTTTTTTTTTTTTTAAGATTTTATTTATTTATATGACAGAGAGAAACACAGCTAGAGAGGGAACACAAGCAGGGGAAGTGAGAGAGGAAGAAGCAGGCCTCCCGCAAAGCAGGGAGCCTGATGCGGAGCTCGATTCCTGGACTTCGAGACCATGACCTGAGCCAAAGGCAGTTGCTTAAACAACTGAGCCACCCAGGTGCCCCATATCTTTCTTTTGTTATTCTAATACTCTACTTCAACCTCCTTATGGAAAGAATATATGTAAAATTGCAGGCGCCATCATTAAAAACAGTTTAAAATCAATGAGCTTTAAATGAAAACAAGTTTCCTTATCTTGTAAAGTTTTAATTTCTCAGTCATCTATCATAATCTCACTCCTTTTTTAACTGTGACTATAGCTATATCCTTAAATAAGCAGTCTTCATTTTCTAAGCCCCTTGCATTAACAGAAGTAATTTAAGACCAATGGCAAGAACATGCTTCTCTTGAAATTACAAGGAAGAGGTTTGATCCCACATCTATTTGATTAACTACTTCTGTATACTGACTCTCAAGTACCTTTTGAGTATCTCCATTTGGGTATCATATAAACACTAAAAATTAAAAAAAAAAATTCTTCCTCTTTTCCCCTTCATACACCCAAACCTGTTGTACTGTCTTTACCCCCAATCCCAGGGAATATTACCACCACTCAGTGTCCATAGGAAATATGGGGGTCCTCCTAGTTTCCTCCATCATTTCTTATACTCCCTGTACAGTCATCATTGGTATATTTTGAGCATATTTTTGTTCACCAGCCAAATACTGCAGGAATACAGAAGTAAACAAAGTCGATTCTATTACTGTATCAAAAGAGGTCACATATCATGGGGCCAGTAGGGCATCTCTATGAGAGAATGGGCTTGCTGCAAGATTTGGGCATGGGTTAGGTCACGTGACTAGGTTTCAAGGAAGCGGGTCTTTGTTCTGGGCTGCAGAACATGAGAAAATAGACATAAGTTGGAGACATGATATTTTCACATCAGAATTGAAGAGAACAAAAGATAGCTAAAGATGGAATTGATTAAAATATGTAGCACTTATTTAGCTAGGCAAATGATGGGTGGACATTTTTGTGGTTTTTAGTTTCTATTTGTTTTTGTCTGCTCAGATATACACACAGAGGTCTCTCGTTTGTCGCATAGTCCATCACAGTCACGAATAGGGTGCCATGTCATGACAGTGGCCTAGCTTTTGGTATCAGGTCATACTCTTTAGTCCCTACTGGTTCTGGCTAGAAATTTATCCTGATCTCTCTTTCTCTCCTTCACAGACATTTTATACCACTCTCTAAATTTGCCCAAGTGCCTGGGGCTTTATGTCCGCCTGTCTTTTATAAGAAATTCCCTTCTTACAAGGTACGTGTCTGCTATATTTTCAGTTCTCTTAAGCCTTATGTTTAGATCTGAGATATGCACATCCCTCTGAAAACCATCCTTTAAAGGCTCTCTTTCTAAATGATGTCCCCTCCTTCTCGTTATTTCCAAACATCAGTAAGAGCTTGAACTCTTAGGGTATGGGCTGTCTTTAACATACTCACTTCTATGTCCCCATCACCTCCCACAAATAGTGAGCTATTAGAACATATAGATAAAAACAACAATTGAGTGCATGCTCTGTGAAGATAAGGATAGAATAAGGTAAGGATAAGGATAAGAAATGAGGCAGAAATGTAGCATTGTCCTGAAGTAGCTTATATCAACTGGGAAACATTGAATGCTATGAATTCAAAATTAGTTATGTAAATTTGATTAAATAGACTTCAGCATTGTAGATACTTGTTTTGCTTTTTTTGTTTGTTTTTTTAGGAGGGGCAGGTTGAAAGGATGCATTAGGAGGAAGACCATGGGAAGCCATGTTGCTACAGTGAAATTCCTGGTTGCACACATAGACATTGAGTTGATTTTTCAAATTCGAATTCTAGGAACAAAATCACTGCATGCACAGGAGGACATGTTTTGATCTACTTCTGCAAAAACAAAATTTTTATTCAAGCATTATTTGATTAACCATCACTGTCAGTTTTCTCCTTAGGAGCCAAGAGAATTGCCGTTGTGGGGACATGTACATGTTAAGTTCAGGGATACATGAAGAGAATAATTTCCTCTATAATGTAAGGTATAGGGAATCTCTCTTCAGTACCTTACACATTTAGATAGGAAATAAATGGCAATAAATATGTAACCAGATTAGACAGAGGTCTCTTAACAAAAGAGCAACGTAAGAAACTTGACAGCTCCACTTAAACATGTGCTGGTGGAGGCAAGCAGAGTTTGTCTTTCCCTTATGTGAACAGTTATAAAGCCTGACAAATACAAGGGCAACTTCCAGTTTGAAATAATCAGACTCATTAGCAGGAATTGATTGTTTTTTCCTCTAGATACTTGAGGTAAATTCAATGTTCTTGGCTAATACATTTAAAAGAAAAAAGAGCTTTGCAAATAGTACTGCTGTGTGTAAATAATTAAATGTAGTTTGCTGTTATTAGAACATTTTAGTTCATTTTCTTTTTAGAACATCAACGTGAAGTAGGAAGAATAAATATTGGCATCAGCTAGTAGGCAGCGCAAAGACTGTGACAAAAGACATAACTAATAGATTACAGAACTCCTTTCTTTGGAGTTAATACATGGTATATCATCTTTTTCAAAAAGTTCTCTCAGAAGCTCAAGTGATATCAAAAAATAGGTTTACATGCTCAATATGATATACCCAGAAGAGAACTTATGCCTTCTAAATCTTCCAAGGTCAATTGTTCTGAAAAATATTAAAACAAGTTTAAAAATAACCAAGTAAAAACTATTCTTGGGTCTCATTTCACTTGTGACAATATTCTCTGATATGCATTATATTCTGCTTGTTAAACATTCTTTATTCTCTTTGTATCAAATTAAGAAAAAGAAGAAATGCCTGGGTGACTTAGTCAGTGAAGCTGCTGACTTTAGCTCAGTCATGATCCCAGGGTCCTAGGATTGAGCCCCACATCAGACTCTGCTCAGAGGGGAGTCTGCTTCTTGTATTCCTCTGCTCCTTGCCTGCTCATGCTACCTTTCTCAAATAAACTAATAAAATCTTTTTAAAAAATTAGGAAAAATAAGAAGCTGAGAGAGACAGAGAGTGAAACCTGACATCTTGAACACTACATTTTGTGAAATATTTTTCATTTCATCTAACATTTAGAGTGAAAAGTATCTTTAACGTATGTGGCTGATCAGATAGTTTTATCTTGAAAAAGCTATACTTATTCAGATTTTTAAGGACATTTCTTAAGCAAGTACTTCAGATTGCTATCGAAGCCTTTAAACTTCTTGGTCATTGTCTAGCCACTGAATACTAACCATAGAGAAAAAAAATATGATGTAGATATTTTTACTATTCAATAGTCTATTTGTATGTCATACACATATGCATTAATTAGTAAAATATACCAATTGAATATATGAATAATCTACAAGTGTGTAAAATACTTAAGCTTTTAAGGTAAAAATACAATTATTTGGATTATTTACTTTTATTTTTTATATAACAAATTTTTTATTTACTTTTATTTTTTATATAACAAAGCACTGTTTTTCTGTCTATTCTGCAGAAATGTGGATGTTAGTAATCTCTACACTCAATATAGGTATTGAGATCAAGAATCACATGCTCTTCGGACTGGGGCAGCCAGGCACCACTGAAATATAAATGTTAATAATAACTACTCCACTCTAGTCTTTTATACAAAGAGAATAAAGAATGTTTAACAAGCTCATCATGCATGGAAATTAGTTGGCCATATGTCTTGTCAAACGCAGTGTTCAGGTGCAGTAATGGGCACATTTCAGAGGTGGACACTGTGATTTATGTGTCTCATGAATAGGTATTCTTTATGTATATGTTCATCCTATTTAGTACAGTTAACTTTTAGTCAACTTAATTATTCTCCCTATTATACAAATTAATATAATATTCTAAATACATCACATGTACAACTGTTTGTGGATTATAATTGTAGCAGTACTCTATCTCTACCTCTCTAGAAAAGCAGGCAAGTTAGTAACTCAAAGTGAAGCTAAGTGAAGATGCTCTAAGAGTGGTTGGGTGTCTCATTCAGTTGGGTGTCTGACTATTGATCTCACCTCAGGTCTAGATCTCAGGATTGTGAGTTCAATCCCTACGTTGAGTTCCACACCACGCATGGTGTTTCCTTAAAAAGAAGAAAAAGAAGAAGAAGAAGAAGAAGAAGAAGAAGAAGAAGAAGAAGACGACGGCAGATGGAGGAGGAGGAGGAGAAGAAGAAGAAGGAGGAGAAGGATGAGAAGAAGAAGAAAGAGACACCCCCAGTGGCCTTTTGGGATTTCATTATCTAGACTTGTCCTAGATATCATATAAACAAAATTTCATATTTTAGACTGTATCACCAAGAAGGAACACTACAAATTAGTTATACCTATAGGAGACAGGAAAATCAATAAGATCCAGAGAAACACTTATAAAACTGAGGCCAATAGGTCAAGGGGCCCCAAATTCCCCTTCACAAGTATTGTTCCTAAGTTATCTTTCCCATTTCAGTGATAATTTTAAAATGACACAATTATTACATCTTGTATTTCTTGATGATGACATTATAATCTAATATTGTTCTTAATTCTAGTGCCATTTTGAGATTTTTTAGTTTTTACTTGTGATTTTTATGATATTGGCATTTATCTATATTGATAGCAATTTGCTTAGTTTCACTTCATCTGGCTGCTATAATTTGCATATTCTAATGTTAACATGACCAAAAAAA